>BQKZ01000136.1:82548-106931 GCA_036244855.1 Temnopleurus reevesii | reverse complement strand
CCCCTCCTCTCTCTCTTCTTTCCCCATCTCCCCTCCTCTCTCTTCTTTTCCCATCTCTTCTCTCTCGTCATATCCCATCTCCCCTCCTCTCTCTTCTTTCCCCATCTCCCCTCCTCTCTCTTCTTTTCCCATTTCCCCTCCTCTCTCTTCTCTCTCATCTCCCCCTCCTCTCTCTCTTCTTTCCCCATCTCCCCTCCTCTCTCTTCTTTTCCCATTTCCCCTCCTCTCTCTTCTCTCTCATCTCTCCTCCTCTCTCTTCATATCCCATCTCCCCTCCTCTCTCTCTTCATATCCCATCTCCCCTCCTCTCTCTCTCTTCATCCCCCATCTCCCCTCCTCTCTCTTCATCCCCCATCTCCCCTCTGCTCATCTCTCCTATTTCCTCTTCTCTCTCTCCTCAGGCATAACCTTATCTATTCTCATTCTCCCTGTGGTGGTTTCAGCTAGTCTGCATGTACAGACTCTTGGCTTCAGTCTTCCACAATGTGCATAGTGCATAATCAAGAGTCTGCACTTTGAGACTACTTCACAATATTAAGAAGCCCTTTTCTTGAGGCAGGGCAATGCAGTCCATAATTTCAGACCCTGTAATCATGTACTACATATGGACTGTACAGAATGCAACACAGAAATCTAATTTTCTGTGCCTGCCTGCAGACTAAGTTCCGGCTGCCTGATTAGTTGTCTTTCTCAAAGACGCTTTTATGATAAATGCTTTGTGAAAAATTACGTTATAAGAGGAATTGATTTATGACAATTATAATGAAACTTCAATTTTGATTGGTGGACAAATGAAAAAACATAGGGACATGTCATGCCTATGTGTTATGCCGGATACTCGACCTGCATATCATGATTATTAACCTAGATTTTCTGTTCTGATAAAGAATACCTTGTCCTGAACAGAATTGGATGAATTTTCATAATTTAATTATTCTGTATACATTCTTATTATTCTTTTGTGAAAATCTCAGAAATAACCCAGCATTTGCCCGATAGTAAACAAAATAGAATGTGCTAAATATGATTTAACGGTCAAATTTATATCTCTGGGATACTGTATAATTCATGTTATTTAACCTTTACCTAACTATATTTGGGCTTTAGATATAAGCACAGAATTTGTAATGCACCTTCTATCTAGGTCGACTATTCCAAGGTGCAAGGTGGATATTAAAAGTAGACAACAGAATTTATTATTTTTTCAAATATGGATTTGTGATTATGTGCAAGACACACATAAACGCATATATGTGCAATCTCTCATAATAATAATAATAATAATAATGATAATAGGTCCATTTATATAGCGCAATCACTATATGCATAATACTCTACTGCGCTTGATACTAGGTACCATATTATTACCCTGGCTATAACTGCCGAGCATATACACATTTACACTCGTCAAAATTGATTTGGGATTTTCCCCCCTCTCCCGCTCATACACCTGCCCCGAGATACATTTACATGTATGATGTAGGCCTACATATAAACACTTTTAGACTCTTGATGAGTGTATGCTCCTCAATATTTTATTGAATCAGAACCTCTAATGTCAATATAAAGTTTGCATAGATAGACTAATACTCTGCATGCAGATGCCATTAAAGCTTCATCGCCACGCCAACAGTCAACCCACGTATAGCTTTGAGCTCTGACAGTCGTTGCCTGCTCCGTTCGCCTAGCTCTCTGAAGCCTAGCTCTCTGCAGCCGTCTGACTGTCTGCCTAATGGATGATATTCACGTTTGGAAGCCGGTGAGAGAGCATCTCTGACAGTTATACTACTCAAAGCGTTTTAGCAGGAGACATCATTTGACAGATCATTTCCTTTGTGGTACTTGTACTCGTTGCAGCGTTAGGAAGTCCTCTTGCAAACGTTTGATTTAACTCTGGAGTTTATTCGCGTTTTCAAAGAGGACATCATTTTCATTCATTTGTGATGTGAGTTTGAGAGCTGATTTGTTCTTTGGTAGTTCATTGAATCAGTTTTATCTGGTTTGATTTTTATCACAGTTCCTCTGAACAGAATTTGAATGGGAGTATATTGTTTCTGAAAAGGAGTTCTTTTTAACTTTGTTTATTCTCTCTCTCTCTACCAAGGATAGAATTTAAAGAAGTTCCAAGTTAGAAAAATGAATATGTTCTCCCCTTTTTGTTTTTGTTGATGAGAAATTGTTTTGTATATATCCTCGAAGAAATGCTTTAAAAAAGGTACACTAAATTTATTATCTACCAATACCAACAAATCTGAAAATTAATTTTAAATCAATCTTTTCTGATTTTAAATATTTTCAAACCTGAAGTTTTGTTTTGGTATCAGATTTTAGGTATAAACCAAGTAAACTTGATAATGGAGTTAGGATTTTGATTGACTTCTCTACCAGCAATTATTGAAGTTTAGCTCAGTTTTCAAGGCTAAATATAGTAAAGTGGTGTTATATAGAGTTCACATTGAACAAGAAATGAGTAATCTGTGAAAATCACTAATGTTCTGACACTTATGCACACAATTATGTTTCAGAATAGTGTTAGGGAATAATTGTTGATATCTTGATGGTTACAGATTGCTGGTTTAAATGACCTTTCCTAAAAGAAGAATCTGGAAACTTGTCCTAATTTTTTTAAAAACAAATTATTGAAAACTGGAAATTTGTTCTAAAATCACAATTTGATTCTTGTAGACAAGATGGGTTAATGCATTTGACGTTTATTTTTATGAATCAATTTGTTACAAAATGGAGATGAAAAATAAAATTTGAATTTGAATTGTTGAATTTGAATTTGAATAGATATTGATTTGTGGGACTTACAGTCATCAAATTTATTTTCATTTGTTTCAGTTGCTTACATTTTAAAATGTTTAATTTGACAGAGTAACATATAATAATAATAATAATAATAATAATAATAATAATAATAATAATACATGAGATTTATAGAGTGCCATTATCCATTTTGATAAAATGCTCAAAGCGCTTGAATGAGCTATGAATAATTTTAAACAACATACGAGACATACAAGAAGGCCCTATACTATAAGGACAAATCTGAGCATTATAAAAGTTCTAGTTTGAAAATATATCACAATATATATACATAATGTATATTATTTACTGAAATGTCAAATTTTTTTGTATCCGTTGGTTGTTATGATTATCATATCAACGCTGATAACAATCTATGAGATTTAGGTAATTTAAATCCATTTTCTTATTTAACGAAATGTGTTAGACCCTTCTAAAGCAAATAAAGCAAAATACAATTAATAGGAATAATGTCAAGAAACTAAAATGATATAGATGCTTATACGAGCCCCTCCCCCATTTTTTTTGCTTGCGCTCATCCCCCATCCTTGAATTGGTTAGAATTAAGTGTTATTGATTTGTGTGTTTAATCTGAATAATACATACAGTGTTGGCCTGATTTAGCGTTACAAAAAATCTGATTCACGGAGAACTTTCACGTTCGATCATGCGGTCGTAAGGCGATATATCGCTAGTAGGTATATTCTCTGAGCGCCCACTCACCCATCGTTAGATGATAACACGTGATAACAGCTCCCCCACAGAGAACTTACGCATTTACGTGGAAACAACTGGATTCCGCAAGGGGGATGTCATTGCGGCTTAACAGAAAGAGAGTTTTTAATGAGATTTACATCAGTGGCAGAGTGGAAAGAGCGTGTGGAAAACCAGAAGCTCTATCGTGACATCATCGCATGCACGCAAATTCATGCTTCGGTGGAAATAATTGTGAGAAATTCCTTGTAGCAGGTTTCCATGGAAACTATCCATTGGAGTTTAGAATTGAAATGGGTGTAGGCCAGTTTTATTTAATTCCTTCCATTTTCTCCACATTTAGATTTGCACTGCCGTCACGAGACCCTTAAACTGCTGATCGACGATCATGCTCGGTGTGAAATATCTTGAACTCGGAGTGTCGCCGTGACTTGCAATTTTTGATTGATTTCAACCAGAGTATACCCATTCTGAAGTTTTGAATAAATTCCAACTGGTAAACTTATACACAATAATATTCTACATCATTCGTTTCATCTAACTAACTGACATCGACATCAGAGCGCATCAATTGCATTTTTTTCTGCATCATCAGCTTTTGTATTCTGAGCACTATGGACTGCATTCAACGTACATTCTTTCATAGTGAAATTGACATCCGGCACTGCTGAATTTTCTTTCTTTTCACACATTTTTTGAGTGAATCTGTGAGAAACATTGTTTGACTTTGAACCTTATTTCCATTATGAACGAGATTTGCAACGAGAACGTATCCAGTGAGAGCAGTACAGATATGGTGAGTCTCACTTTTCTTTTTTTTTGGATAAGCCCCCGCCCCCCCCCCCCCAAACAAACAAAAATTGTTTGGACATCTAAGGGGGTGTTGTTCAAAAGTTGCAATTGATCGCGAATCGAGACGCGCATAAAACAATGATTTTGATTGGGGCGTTCCGATCAACTGCAACTTGCGATCAATTGGAACTTTTCTTCTATTTTAATAAGCCCCCCCCCCCCAAGAATTGTTTGGACAACATTTTTAAAAAGTCATTATCAGGCATTGTGTTCCAAATAATTTTTTGCCTTATCTTTCCATTTTGATCTGAAAATCATTAACCATCTTCAAGTCTCAATTACTAACACCCATTTATCCTTGATTGGAAACTTGTTATAATTCTCAAATGATTCATTAAAAGTCAACATTTCTAGTGGTTTATTATTAGTGGAGTGTGTAAAAGGGCATATTCTAAATCAAATACATATCAAGCTTGTACTTTTATATCGAAGTATAAATATCTTCCTGATTCTTGACATAGTATATATTTCGATACCCCACTTTTATCAAGTATTCTTAAAAAAACGCTGATACATAAACAATATATTGACAATAAACTATTACTGACTGATATGTAGGCCTACTTTTTTTCTCAAAGTGTGTTTCATGATATAACTAAAGGCATTCCACAATATGGTTCCTTTGACGTGGAATTGTATAATATCCTATGAAATCTCTATATAGCCTGAGTGTAGCTAGTTGAAGGTTTGTGAGAAGGATCTAGGTTGTGTAGTGATTTGTTTCTTGGGNTGAAAGATATAGGTTATTATGTTTCATTTTGAATTATTTCACTCTATTACCCAATTTTACTCTTTATTTACGTATTCCCTTTACTTTCATGTTTATCAAGCAAATAACTGGAAGTGATATAAGAGAGATCAATATTTTATTCTGAATAGTATGGACTTACCTAAGTCCTCAGTAATCATGATTGATTTTTAAGATTCTTAATTTGTAGTAATAATTAGATATTGATTTATGAAGGGACACACTTGATGCACTCACAAAGGATATCAAACCATTATTTACTAAAATGATTGAACTGATTGAACAAAATACAATATTTACAAATTGAGCTTGCAGATAAATAAGAATAAAATCATCCGCAATTGAGGCGTACATGTTCAGTAACGATGATTTGAATCATTGTGTACTTTGATGGGAATTATACAATATATTTAGAAAACTTTGCAATTATTCCAAGATCTAATCATCTTAGGAATTTTCCAATGTACTTCTCCATGATCAAGTACTTATCAAAATAGGAAAGAAAGAAAGAAAAAAAAGATGTTCTGGTCCGGCTATTTTCATATGGTCGATTGATTGAGGACAACCAAACAATTTTTTTTGGGGGGCGGGATGGGTAATGCTTTTTCATGATTAAAATCACTTTTACAGGTAGAAAACTACATTTGCACACATTACGGTTATGCTTCCAACTTGTTGTGTACCCCAGATATGCCAAAATAATAACCTCTATGAAGAATTTTGGTCGAATGTAGTCCAGAATATTTAACACACACACACAACCTAGTAAGAGCACATACAGTGTGCACTTCAATACACTGCCACACCATGCGGAATACGCACTGAGAGAGACTCTTGCGCTATTGGTCAAAGAGGGGTCAACAGCTGTTTTGAATTTTGAATGCACGGTCCATTCATTTGAGGCCCGAATAAAAGAATTATTATTGGAATAACTATAAATGCGCTTATCATGACCAATCTTTGTGCCTAATTGATTGGCGATAAGTTCTAACATTTAGTACTCTTCAACATAACACAACAATCTTGGAAAGTCAAATTTTAGGTGATAAGTTCTAACATTTAGTACTCTTCAACATAACACAACAATCTTGGAAAGTCAAATTTTAGGCTGAAAAAGAAGTATTCTACCTTTAAACCTTTATTGTTGCTATTTGAATGTTTACTCTTGAAGATTTAAACATTTTATCCAAGTCTGGCAGAATTCTATGGAAATTATTTATCTCTTTGAATCTATTCAAATTCCTTATAGGTGGAATCCTTTCTTATTCTCCTCAACATTCATACATCTTAAGTCTAGTTGAAGGTTTGTGAGAAGGATGGAGTGACTTTTATCAAAATGTTAGTAGCAATCTTGCAATAGAACCAAAATAGTTTACTTATCCCTGATTACTAGTTCTTATCAAAATAGGAAAAGTTGTTGAAGATTCATTTTTAATATGGAGCTATTCTAAATCAATAATTTATTGGTGCATTATCAGTAAATTTATTGTTCAGTTCAGTTTAAGTACATTTATTCAAGTTCATTAAAAAAAGCCCAATACATAAACAATATATTGACAATAAACAATTACTGACTGATATGTAGTTTTTTCTCAAAGTGTGTTTCATGATATAACTAAAAGCATTCCGCAATATGGTTCCTTTGAGGTGGAATTGTTTACTATCCTATGAAATGTCCATACAGCTCGAGTCTAGCTAGTCGAAGGTTTGTGAGAAGGATCTAGGCCATGTAGTGATGTGTTTCTTGGGACGGGATAGATTGTGTTACATTTGGGTAGGAGCCACTTGAGAGAGTGAATAATAAACTTCACAAAAGCCTAATTATTCATCGATACATGAAGGGTATTAGACGTCTCATCTGGATGTCCTTGTACTACAGAAATGTTGGGCGTCCAGTAAAGCTAAGCAAACAAAATACACACAAGTTTTAGGAAAATCAAGCAAATATTGAATCAAAGAGAAGACATTTTGATCATGGACCAAGTGCATTGCATCGAGTTGTGACACTTTTCAACTTGTTTTCATTTTTCAAAGAAGTACTCAAGATCAGAAATGTCTTGCATTCAATATGAGGAGAAAACATAGGCAAACAAACCGAACAATTGAGTCTAGTTGAAGGTTTGTGAGAATGATCTAGGCCAAGGAGAGCTGTTCTTCTTGGGATGGGGTAGATTGTGTTACATGTAGGCGAGAGTCACTTGAAAGAGGGAATAATAAACATCGCAAAAGCCTAATTATTCAACGATACATGAAGGGTATTAGACGTCTCATCTGGCTGCCATTGTGAAAGAGGTACTAAAGAAATGTGTGTTAAGTAGAAGAAGAAAAGTCATGCAAACAAAGCAAAAGAGTTTCAGGGAAAATCAGGAAAATATTGAATCAAAGAGAAAAGGTTATGATCATGGACCAAGTGTATTGCATTGAATTGCGACACTCTTCAACTTGCTTTCATTTTTCAAAGAAGTACTCCAGATTGGAAATGTCTATTACGGGTAATTATAAGAGGAGAAAAATCTAGCAAATTAACAAACCGAACAAGTTTAAAGGAAAAATCTGGCAATTATCCAATCATCAGGGAAAAAGATATTTTTCCCTTGAATAAGAATGAAGCAATGTGTGACATGATGAAATCAACAGAAATTATTAATTTGTTATGATTTACCTATGGTTTTTGTTGTCAAACTACTGATAAGGATGCAAGGGCAGTTTTTTTCAGATTTTTAGCTTGCAAAATAACAAATTTCATCCACCACTAAAAAAGTTCAGTTTAGCTATAACATTCTATATGTCCACATCTACTATAGATTTGTACTTTAAAGAATGTCTGAGGTTAAAGAGAGTAAAATGAAGTAAGAAAGAGCTTGAGCTTTCGATCCCAGCAGAATCTTAATCATAAGAAAAATGACAAGGAAATGAAGTGAACACACAAGTATATAGATAAAGCTAACCAAGGAGGTGGAGAGAAAGAAAGAACACGATGTGAGGGGTTAAGATATGTTATTTGAGTATTCATTTAACCCCACATTACTATGATATGGATTACTAGTTGTAGCAAGAAGCAAATAAACAATTCACAATTGATTGACAGATCTTAATTCTGACTTAAATTCCATGCAAGACTCTTTTATGCATGTTCACTCTTTTGTCGGCCCATTCAATCTTCAGTTTTCAATATTGAAGAAACTAAAAATGTTTTTAATATTTTGGATCATTTAGGGGGATACCTTTGTGTATTTTACCAATTTCCTTTGATGTATAGTCCTGTTATATCCAATTTACTCTTATGATGTAATTGTAAACTTTCTTCACTTTCGATCCTCTTTATATTTTTTCTGTCTGGCGACAAAAAAAACCTGTAATACTTTTGCATTTTTAAGGGTTCAAAATTACTCTACTCACTGAATTACTTTCACGTATTTAATACAAAATATTACAAAATACTACTACATTTCCTGCAACTTGCTCTTTTGTTCTTGATTCTTGTTCCGTCATTATTACACCCTTCCTTTTACTATATTGCACTACACTTTCTTGCACTGCAAAAAATAGAATTAAAATTAATGTAAATCAAACCAGAAATATGTGCAAGATAAAACCTTGGGATAACTGTAAGGAATATATAAGTTATGGAAAAAGGTTTCTATGTCCAATAATTTCTCAGAAGTCTGCTAGAGTAATTAAAGTTCTTTTTGGATTCGTGGGCGACGAGTTCTAGTCAGGGCACAAATGGTTCATTGCACTTAGATATTCATAACACGGAGGTCTTCAATCATTTCTCTTCTTTCCCAGAATGGTTAAAAACTCTATAAATAGGATTTTCATTAAAATATAATTACTCATATTAATTTGTCTGTGATACTGTCTTGTGAAGTAACCGAGTGTTGTAACCGAGTAGATGGCGCTCACGTCTCCTTCTGTTTAATTTCTTGGAATGTCGAGAATGCATGTCGCTGTCAGATGGCAGTCAGGCATGGCTTGTTATGAGAGCCATTCACATTGCTAACCAAACATTTGTGACCCGGCATTTCAAAATGAGCCATAAATCCATAATGATTTTTCAGTGTATGGGATGAGGGTCTCATATAGTAAGAAAATAATAACCTTTGGAAGAATACAAATCTTGAAAATGAATATAGATTGGAATATGTAGACATTTCTTGAATATCCAGAATGCATGTTGCTGCCAGACTGCAGTCAGGCATGGCTTGTTATGAGAGCCATTCACATTGGTATCCAAACATTTGTGACCTGGCATTTCTAAAAGAGCCATAAATCCTCATAATGACTGATAGGTACATGTATATTCAGGATTGAGGGTCTCACTTTTAATGACACATTAAGAAAATGATACCATTCGGAAGAATTCAATTCTTGACATTTTATATAGGAATGTAGGTTGGAACTTTTAGATTTTTTTTACTATCTAGAATGCATTTCAATATCAGATGGCAGTCATGCATGCCTTGTTATGAGAGTCATTCACACTGCTCTCTAAACATATGTGACCTAGCATTTAAAAAATGCCATTAGTCTATAATTGATTGCCAGTTCTGTTCAAACTAGGGATCAGTGGTCAAATCTTGTATATGACCCAATAAGAAAATGCCAAAATGAAAGGAAGATGCAAATGAATTTATGTTTCTTAGAATTCATTGGACTTTATAGAATGCGTGTTGCTGTCAAACTGTTGGTTAGATATTCAGTAGCTATCCAAAGAGATGAGACCCAATTTTTATAAAGGAGCCACAGTTCCACAATGATGATTTGGAATTGTTACTGTTTCTCAGTTCGTAAAAGTACCTGGGCTTTATTAAAAAATAAGTTTTATGAAAAGCAGCTTTCCAAAGAAATTTTGAAAGAAATGTTTATAAAGCAAGTAGGAATGATAATGGCTCTCATAAATTTCATGGTAATTTTTTATTGAAATGTTTATAGAACAACTTGAAATGTTAATGGCTCTCATAAATTTCAAAACAATGTCTGTAGAAATGTTTATATAGCAAATATGATCATAAATGTTTGAAATGATATAACAATTAATTCAAAATTGGAAGATTCTTCTCTTTTCAAGTGATTATTCTTTTCCTTTTACGATTATTATACTCGAGCCCGCCACTTCCATCGGCTCTCGTTGGTCTAGTGGTAAGACACCTGTCTAGTCATCAGGAGATCGTGGGTTCTATTCCTACCCGAGAATTTCTTAGATTTTTTTCTCAGCTTTTCGGTAAAATCACTGTCAATCAGTGTTAATCTATGTTGGGATAAGGCAAGAATTATTCAATTATTTATCTACCCAACACAAAAAATCATTCAATTGATATTATACTCACATTTTTAAATGAAAAAAAAAAAAAATACTGTCTCTGAAAATTATTAAATTCACTTCTTCTCTGATAATTTTTTTCTCAGAAAATTTCCATGAATGCTGGAGTGAACACAGGATTGCATCCAATGAATACAGTATGTTCCTTGATCAGTCGGTTGATTAGGCACATGATATTGGCATTGAAACAAGGTGAATACAGTTACCGTATTGGACCATCAAACACAAGCTTCATTCATACCTCAATTTTTCAATTTAATTGAAAGAGAAATCCAATAACGGTAACCTAATAAAAACATTAGTCAGCCTCATATATTAGGCCAGGCAATACGTGATACAAATCTCAGTCGTGAAATCAATGTCATCGTTCCCTTGGGCCATTGCAATAAGTAGAGAGAGCGCACCACACAAGACTTTGCGCTTTATGTATTAGCGTATGTTTTTTGCATTTTTCATTTTCACTTATATTACTATGATGAATTCATTAATATTTTCACTCATTATAAAGCTTACAGATATGTTTGAAAAAAAAGAAGATATTTTTCAGTTTCCCTGAGTCGTGATATCAATGTCTTCGTTCCCTTTGGCCACATCAGAGCTTCTTTCACAGCACATGCCAACCCGCAGTCTCCGATCAGCAGACCAAGCACTGTTGTCGGAATCGCTCAGCCGTACAACCTGGGGCGTACAACCTGGGGCGATAGAGCCTTCTACATCTCTGGGCCAAGACTGTGGAATCAAGAAGCTCCTTGGTGGAATAGCCTTCCCCACTTTATCAGGAGAGCAGAGATACAATCAACCTTTGAGTCCTACCTAAAGACCTATCTTTTCCCCACTCCCTTGTCGTCACAAGAATAACCATATCATACCCCCATCATCATCATCATTCCAATAAGCAGAGAGAGGGTAATGACTTTGCACTTCATGTATACACTGGAAGCTGATTTTTTTTGGCCTTGATTTTATTTTTACTTATCTTGTTATCACAAATTTATTAAAAATTTTACTTATTAGAATGCTTATGAATTTGTGTAGGAAAAAGATGTTTTTCAGTTTCCCTTGGGCAGCCACTACAGACAGGTTTGACTGTATTTAATTACTATTTGGATTCCTCTACAACATGAATCAATATGCTCTAACAATCTACATGAGATGCTGTTATTGATTGCAATAAGACAGGAGTTAACGCTCCTAATGAGCTCTTAATTTGCAGTTGTGTCTCTGCAACCAGGTGTTCATTAGATAGAACCTGTCTATAGAGGTCACCTGTCTACAGTGGCAACCTGTCTATACATCTAGTGGCCACCTAAATTGGTTCCCTCCTAAAGGAAAACACTTGTTTTAAAATTTGTCTATAGAGGTCACCTGTCTACACTGGCCACTTTTCTGTTTCCCTTGGGTGGCCACTGTAGATAGGTTTGACTGTAATTCAGTGCTATTCCGATTCCTTCACAGCTTGAATCAATATGCTATAACAATCTACCTGTACTGTTATCGATTTCAATAAGAAAGGAGTTTTCTATGCCCCTAATGAGCTCTTAATTTGCCATCGTGTCTCTGCAACCAGGTGTTGATTAGATACCGGAAGAGTTCCTTCATCATTATCTTTTCATTAGGGTCTGTGAAAAAGCAACGCAATGGAATGCTCTGTAGAAGCCTGTTCACATGGAAAGCTAACAATTCCGTCTATTTTAGCATACACAGAAGCAATGGTTGTGATATGTGCTATAAAATTATTGTTTTTGAAGCTAAAAGGCTCTATTTCAGTGCTATACTGATTCCTGTACAACTTGAAGCAATATGCTATAACAATCTACATGCGGAGCTGTTATTGATTCCAATAAGAAAGGAGTTTTTCTTTCCCCCTAATGAGCTCTTAATTTGCCATCGTGTCTCTGCAACCAGGTGTTAATTAGATACCAGTAAAGTTCCTTCATCATTATCTTTTCATTAGTGTCTGTGAAGATGTGACACAATGGAATGCTCCGCTCACATTGACTATTTCACAATGCTCCATTCACACGGACTTTAATGCTCCTTTTCTCTTTATAGTTTCATTCAAAGAACCAGTTGGAAAAACATTAGCTATGTCTGCACTTAGTGCTGAAGCCTGAAGGTTTAATAAAAAACTATGACAGTCTTATGGAAGCTCAGACGTGCAGCTTTGTATTGGGGCACCTTTTATTGGTAGAAAAAGGTGAGAAGGTGACTTGTAAAGGTTTCAGAAACTATGGCAAGTCTTATTGAAGCTCAAACTTGCAGCCTTGTATAGAGGTACCTTGTATTGGTTAAAAAAAAAAGGGCGAGAAGGCGACTTGTAAAAAAAGCAACTAAACGGCAACTTCTACTCTCGCATTGGCACCTTGTCTCTATCAAAACTCGCCTTCGAGCTGCACATATAAGCTTCCATAGGACTGACAGAGTTTCTGAAACCTTAGGGTTTCGGCTCTAAGTGTAAAAACCCTGCTATTGCTTTTATGACTAGTGATTTGTATCAGGTGTAAATCTGGTCTGTAATGATGTAGTACATGTTGGTCATGCCAACACATGGCAGTTAATTCAGTTGGTACAGTTTGTGCCCAATTCGATCTAGTTCACAAAGTCCAGTAATGGTAGTAATTATGAAAGACTTTTACCAATATCGGGTATTTTTTTTGGGGGGGGGGGCATTTTTGGTGATATCAGGACAATGTTCTGAATTAGAAATCTTGATTGGGACATCGAGATGGATTCCAAATATCGGGACAATCCCAATGAAATCGGGACACGTAACAGGTATGACATTTAGATACTCCTACATCATTAGAATGTAAAGAAAAATTGTTAGAAAGAATAATGAGCAAGATCAGGTGTGTGTATCATTAATTACAGAATAGAAAAATACTTATTATGCTGAAATATATTATACCTCGGTACTGAAAGTTAATTTGTGAGAATAAGAGAGGTGAAACCTTCATGATAAGGGTAATGGGATAGATCAGATGGTGTTGGGCTAATTACAAGGGGAAATAGTGTTAATGATGTAACATAAAAGCATCTATACCAAAGTACTGCTCCTTTACCGAATAGAAAGAGAGAAACATTGTTTTTAAAACAAACAAGTGAGCTCCAATATTGTTTTGGGGATTAATGGACGAGTGGTATAGTCAATTAAAGTAACAAAGTGCAAATTGTATTGGAAAGGAAGTGTACAAAACAGATGGAACTGCAACAAAAATTACATCATTCCATATTAAAAGAAAAACTCTTGAAATCTTTTTGGAGCTAGAATCCCCTTAATATTGTTGCCAATATATCAAATGTGTTTTCTTATCTAAAAAATAGGGGATTTTGTCTTCTTTATAGTCTTCAGAAGACCAGAAGGATCACGCATTTCGCGAAGGTTTTTTTTCTCCTGACGATATGATGTCCACTTTATATTCGCATTCACAGTCCTCACAAATCCAAAGGAAATCTGTTTATCAGGTACTTGATTTATTTACGAAGAAGATTACCAAAGAGGATCTGAGTTTCCCATCTGTGTTTCCCATTTCTGAACATTTTTGCCATTTCCAATTGCTTTTAGTGCAGTTTGTTATATAAGTTTTTTTGTGCAGAATGGTTTAAAAATATATTCACTAGCCTCATTTCCAAGAAAATCACTAGTATCAAGCATTTTACAATGTTTTTCCCTCATCTCTAATTTCCGCTTTATATTCACATTCACAGACCTTCCAAATTCAAAGATGATTGATTTGTTCACAAAAAAAATGCCAAAACGAATTGGGTTTTTCCCTTTGTGGCAATTTCCAATTACTTAGTGCTATATGTTATTTTAAGACTTTTGTGATGAACGGTTTAAAAAGCATATTCACTAGTTCTTATATTTTCGCTGCCTCCATTTTCCAGAAAATTAGTTTGATCATGCATTCATTTAATTAATTTCCACCTTATGTTCGCACAGACCTTACAATTCTAAAACTAATGTATGTGCTTGATTTGTTCATGAAAGAAAAATATTGCAAAACAAGATATGCTTTTCCCCTTTCTGTACGAATTTGACCATTTCCAACTAAGACTTTAATTTAAGTTTTGTTGGTATCCTATGGCTTCGCATGCTGTGAGAATCAATACGATCATACATCTAACAAATGGTCCTTTCTCCTTACGAATATCTACTTTAAATTCGCACTCACAGTTTTCACAAATCCAAAACGACGCACTTCCTTGCCTTGATATGTTCACTAAATACGCAACGAAAACAGAATTTGTCTTTTAACACTTGGTACTACTTTCAACTATAATAAATGCTGTACTAAATGGTTTTAAAAATATTAACATGCTCTTAAACTGGCGCTACATGCAGTAACGTATACAGACCACATATTCACACTGCCTCATGTTTTTTCTTAATTTTAGAAGTGCTTTCTATTTTTAACTATTTAGCTCAAGTTTGTCTCCTTCAGGTTACTAGCTCTTCAAGGAAAAGTATCCCTGCCAGGTACCTATACATCTCACTGGGTTGAGTGCAGTGCAATGTGGATGAATTTCTTGCTGAATGATATGAAACCATGCCCTTGATCGACTGATTGAAACGTGCATGATAAACTGCTTGTATTGGGTCTGTGTCTACAAGGAAAATGTATTCCTGCCAGGTACCCATCCACCTCACCTGGGTTGAGTGCAGCACAATATGGATGAATTTCTTGCTGAATGGTATCAAACCATGCCCTTGATCGACTGATTGAAACATGCATGATGTCTTTACCAAAAATAAACTGCCTGTATTGGGTCTGTCAGTACCAGGAAAATGTATCCCATCCATCTCACCTTGGTTTAGTGCAGCAGAATGTGGATGTATTTCTTGCTGAATGATATAAAATCCATCAGAGGCACGTTGAAAAAATAAACAGCCTGTATTGGGTCTGTGACTACAAGGAAAATGTATTCCTGCCAGGTACCTATCCATCTAACCTGGGTTGAGAGCAGCACAATGTAGATGAATATCTAGCTGAATGACATAAAAGTCATGCCCTCGATCTACTGATGGAAAGATGCATGTCTTTACCAAAAATAAACCACGTGTATTGGGTCTGTGAGTACAGACTACTATTACATCACTGTAATTTGACCTTTAGTGAAGCCTTCATATCACTTACTATTACAATGGCCAAGCTCTTTTAATTAAACTTTTAATTTTGTGATTTTTTTTTCTGGTCGACAGGATTGAAATGAATCTCTCTATGCAAATATAACCATTGTAACGCTTTTGTCTTGCAACAATATTACAAATTTATTCACCTTGGCAGCCAATCAAATCACATTATTGCATTTTCTATCCTTTTGTTTCATAGTTTTTTCTTCATTCATGCAATTTTACTGTAGATGTGTGTCCGTTTTACATGGTTTCTTTTACCACAACAGGTCAAGGTTTTTACTTTGTACTAAATTAGAATCAAATTGAATTTCAAGCTTTGATTATGAATTTACTCTAGCAGATCTCAAAGGACAGTTCGAGGAGCTATTTAGTGTAGCTAAAATTACATAATAGATTAGTAGTAGTAAAAATGTATAAATTGATGTGAAACGAGCTGATGTATTCACAAATTGCTTTACATGCATAAATCTCACTGTTTATGACATTAGGAGAATAGTGTAACACATATTTATCAGCTGTTATTCCTATGGAGCTCTAGATGAATGCACCGCCAGCAGACATGAGCCAAAGTGAATAGAGCTCCCGGTGGTGTTTTGTATGGAGTGTTCATTTACATTTATTTTACAAGTGAGGCGATGTGCTGTGGAAAAGAGTGACTTGTTTTGTCATTTTTGTATTGCGATAAGTAAGCCATTTCTGGGTTGATTCTTTTGAAACAAACAATGAACATGCTCTGATTTGCTATTCAAAAACTACATTGTGGTAATAATTTTACTGTAGCTCACAAAGTAGTCAAATATCTGAAGCGCCATCTCTCCCAAAACTGATTTTTTTTTTCCCCTTCATTTAATGGGTTTGTTGATTTTCAAAGTTAGCTCAGAAAAGCATTGTTGTTGGTCATTCAAATGGTCAACATATAGTTACATTGATTTCAAATTGATAGAACGATCTTGCAAATTGATAGAACGATCTTGGCTATAAATCAATTTCAAAGATTCCAGTCGGGTGTAACAGGAGCGTGTAAATTGCTGCTAATTTGAATTTCATAGAAGTAGGATTCCAATAACAATAAGCATTACTATGAGAATATGTATAATTCACACAATAGAAAATAGCCTCAGAATTCAGACCTGTTGTTATCATTAAAATATGAAATGTGATTTTGACCCTGAAATTATTTCAAATTGATAAATTATCTTGGCTATTAATAAATTTGAAGTATTACAGTCGGGTATAACAGGAGCATGTAAAATATTGTTAATTTAAATTTCATAGAATGAGGATTCCAATAACAATTAGCATTACCATGAGAATATGAATAATATAGAAAATAGCCTCAGAATTCAGACCTGTTGTTATCATGGTAATAAAAATTGTGATTTTGAACATGAAATCATGTTAGCACTCCCTGTTTTCCATACAGATTTTTTTTTGTGGAGGCGTTTTGGTGTAGTGCTTCTGGCTCTTGCCCTTCATTCCGAGGGTCGTAGGTTTGGAATTTCCTTCAGCAAGAAATTTATCCACATTGTGCTGCACTTAACCCAGGTGAGGTGAATGAATGCTGGCAGGAATTTATTCCTTTAAATGTAAGAGCACTTACTTGGCAGCTATGCTATTGCCGGGTAATAATATTGTAATTGTAATGCGCAGTTGAGTATATCCATATAGAAATTGTGCAATATAAATCTACAAATTATTAGTAATAGTAGGACGAGCAGGTATACTAACTTTTACATTTCTTCCAGTACTGAGTTGGCATCATGTATATTCGACCCAGTTTAAAGATGTGATCTATCAAGGAGCAACCTTTTGCACTGGTTTGGATTACATTGATCACTGCGAAGGTTATAAGTGTTTCATCCATTTGCATCTATCATTCAAAAGACTTCTTGGGGCAGGGTGTCGTGATGCACTCACACGTTTCAAACTGATCCTTAACTTTATCAACAAAAGTGATCGTTCATTTTGTAGTTTAAGACTTCATGTTGTTTAAACCCTTGTGTTTCTTGAATTGCCCATGTAATGATATGGTGATAAAATAGTTTTGAAAATTGTAATTTATACTATTTTTATTGGAAAACATTAGAACCATAGAATGAAAAGTTATTTTTTGATAAAAATATAAATAAACATGTTAATAAGATCAGAAATGTAATTTTCAGACATTTGAGGGGTTAATTTTAAACCATTTTATCAGTAAGTCTTATTTTCTACATAAACCCCCCCACCCCCCAAAAAAAATAATAATAATAAAAAACTTTTTCCCATTAGCAAATGCAATTTATAAAAAAAGTCATTTGGGGGCATTCAAGCAATTTTTTCCTAATTAATAATAGATGCAATTTATATAGCGCACGTATCCACTCTGCTGAGTGCTCAAGGCGCTTTACATTATTATTACCCTGGCTTTAGCCCGGCAGCCATTCACGGCGCACTTGGCATTTCAAAGAATAAATATTCCTGCCAGGTACCCATTCACCTCACCTGGGTTGAGTGCAGCACAATGTGGATGAATTTCTTGCTGAAGGAAATTGACGCCCTGGGTAGGATTCGAACCTACGACCCTCTAGTTGAAAGGCGAGAGTCACGACCACTACACTACGACGCCTCCACGTAGCCCATGTAATTGCGCAGAGTAATTCATAGCCCAACACTGAAAGGGTTAATGTTGTGTTCTCTGTGTGAGTATGCAAACCACTTTAATTAGCTAAATGAGCATCCTCGAATGGTTGATCAGAAAGCCAGGACTTAGGACTTTAATCCTGCTAATTCCCTAGTGAGACCCCATTGTTTCCCCAATCAACTCGTACCGTTGGGAGGTAGTGCATTATGGAAATTAAAATATTCCTTCCCAAGCAGGAATTATGTATTAGAGCGTGTTCAGACGTAGGCATTTTTTCTTGCAATTGTATAGCTATAAAACAGTATGGCTATGTGATGTAAAAAATGCCATTGAACATTTTTAAATCAAAGGTAGGACACAAAGCAGAAAAAATTATAAGACATGTCAGTAAAAGAGTCTAGAAATTGTTTCGATCTTGAACTTGATAATTAATCTGCATGCATATATCGCCTGAACGAATAACGACCATGCAATTGTATCTTCTGGACAGGGAAAAGATGACCTATTTCTAACTGTTAGGGGGGGTTGCTCAAAAGTTGCGATTGATCGCAAGTTGCAGTTGATCGGAACGTGCCAATCAAAATCACTGTTTCATGCGTGTCTTGTTAAATGCGCATATCACTCGTGAATGAAAATGCGCGTTACAATTTGTAAAGTTGCAGTTGATCTGCAGTTGATTTTGAGCAACACCCCATTAGTCTTCTTATGGAGGCAGGGGCCAGGGATTTTGTCTACAGGCTGGCTTGTGGTGATGTAATGCATAACAATGTGTGAAATGGGAAACTGCACACACATATAATTTCCATTAAGCTTAGTTGAAAAACTGTATTTNAGGCTGGCTTGTGGTGATGTAATGCATAACAATGTGTGAAATGGGAAACTGCACACACATATAATTTCCATTAAGCTTAGTTGAAAAACTGTATTTTAATGGTTTTTATATGTAATTTCTTTCTTCAGTTGGGTGTAACTATGTAGCTATGACCCCTTTTACACTACAATCCTGGGGCCAACACAGTGGGTGGTCCCGAGCCTCACCCGAGCCAGTTCACCCATTTACACTACAACTCTTGGCCGCGGCCGAGCCTGGCCCAGCTATAGACCGCACACCACTAATCATGTCAGGTGATCATTGTTGGTCAGGTGACACCGTACCATCATGTAATTAAAAAAAATATTAATATAAATTAAATGGCATATATTCCAGCTATCTTTTTCATATGAGCATTAAAAGCAACTATTGGTGGTTTGGATGAGTCCCATGAGATGGCAGGAATCGGTGCAAGTGGGATTGTAGGGCAATTTTTACAGTCTTGTGCAAAACTTGATATATCCCAACATGGTCCCAGCCAATTTATAGGTAGTTTCATTTTCAGACCCTTTTCTGAGAGAACGAGCTGAAAGACCAACCTTCATATTTCATGAAGATGAAGGAAATAAGATGATCTACTAACACTTCAAGTCTGAATGTTACTGTTCCTAGCACTTAGTTTTGATGAATTTGTACTTTTTACTTTTTTACACATGAGTCAATGGGAATATAATTAGTGGTGTGCGCCCTATAGTAGCTATCCCGCCACCCCATGTAAACAAAAAATATTCGTTCCGATCCTGGCGAATCAAATGATGCACGGTAATTTAAAAACTCGAAATCAACGAAAAAGTGGAAAGTAGCGCGCGAGTGAAAAGTTAACAGAAAATGATGTCATTGGCTAAAAACGTTATGTTTCACGCACTTCATTAGCATAACAGGCCGCGGCCTGGCCCCAGTTGCTTTTACACTACCTCGGGCCGCGGCTCAGACTACCTCTTGAGGTGGTCCGAAAACGGGCCGCTTTTACACTATCAGCCGCGGCCTGGCCGCGAGTTTGGGGGTAGTGTAAAAGGGGTCTTAGTAAAAAAACATGTCTGAACAGTCTTTATACTTTTCTTTCTCAAGTTCTTTCTCAAGTTCAGGTATAAACTAACCATCGTGTGAACACTGTCCTGGTTCTAACATGATCAGCCTCCCTGGTGTGGTGTATAATGGGTAATTATCAATCACCGTGGTTTAGGCCCTCCATATTTTATAGTACTGGGTGTTGTCTTCTTACAAGCATCATGCAATTAACATCATTGATTGCGAAGAATTGTGCATGCAACAGTTTGTGATATTGCAGTGATCGTTTGTGTTTTCCTGTTAATTCACATAATTCACACTTTCCATAAATGGACAAGAGGAGGAAGGATTGAATTTTGATTTTGAGCCACAGTTTTCCATTTTGAGCTTGATTATTGCTTATAGAGCACAACAAAGACAGAAATTTAGTATAGGCCTACATGCAGCAGTTTTTATCGCCTCAAAGGATAATTAGGACAGTATCATAAGGAATATATTCAAAATTAAAGCTTTTGCATCAGTTTTCTCATTTTATAAGGTAAGTGTTTACTTCCGTTAGATATGACAGGAGTTCATTCACCCATATCTGTCACGTTTCAGCCAAAGAAAATAGAAAATATATATAGATTCTGAATTTCCATCATTGCTCCAGTTTCAATTTCAAGTTTTGCTCATGAAGATGAAAGTATGAATTCTAGGAGCAAAATAAGAAGAAAATTTTACACAGAAAATGTTGACTCCTCGTAGAGGAAACCATCTTTTTCGTAGCTTGCTAGTTATTCATTATTTATTCAAGTTTTCTTTAAAAGATGGGTAGTCTTGTTCAAGCCACACGGCCTGCTTTGCAAGAGCCCTGGGTCATTAAGACAAAAGTTCATATTTTTTAAAGATATTGTTTATTTTGAACTTTACTCAGGGAGGTGGGATTTTCCCTGCATTAATAAACACATCCTCTGCATTGTTCAAGTCAGAAAGTCTGTAATTGTTTTTCTTGAACATAAAGTTACCTTCTCCTTCAGCTCCAAATCGACAATAAATTAGTCCTTAGCCCATGTGGCATCGTACCATTCGATTACAATTACTCTTTAGGGTTTGATTTATGGGATTGGTTTTATTGGCTTGGTCTAGAGATGCACTTAGATCTCGTAATAAATTTATGAATTTTGAAAATAGTGTTTGATCACATGCTCATGTTATGATGGAGGGTATGGTATATACTATCATTCCCTTCAGCATGTGTTGTCATGTCAACCTTTCTATTTCTGAAAGAGTCAGAGTCTTGCGGGAGGAAAATGGAAAATTATGATTGTTATCATTGACCCGGTTCAGATATTAACTGTTAAAGTACTTTAACAGAAGTTAGTTTAACGGCAGGTCCAAACGGGACAAGCGATCACGAAACTGGACTTCCGAGCTGGTTTGGAAATCTATTTTTCGTGGTAGGCTTTGTAGACAAGAACCAGTTCAGCCGTTAGTTTGAATGCTCGGGACTTGTAAAGCGGCCTTACATTTTATGTTGTAAATTTCAGCCTAAATATGTGAGGCATTCCGCTGCTATGCCTGTGGTATGCTGGGACAATATGGAACAAAGACGTGGGAGGTATTTGAACCCAGCTATTTGTCCATCGTCATAACAACAGAACCAGTTTGCGTGAAGTAAAGTTGAAGGGAACTTGAAATTCAGTTCACGGGTCTCCATTGTGAACAGAGACTAGTCCAGTTGAGGACTGAGTGTTCTGATAGCACCTACCTCTGCATATTCACTTACACTGAACACGTGTGGAGGCGCGATCAGAGGGGTAAACAGATCAGAGGGTTATATAAAGACTCTGGCGAGTGCTGTGCAGTCCCTGTGTGTTCAGTGTAAGTGAATAGGAAGAGGTAGGTGCTATCAGAACACTCAGTCCTCAACTGGACTAAACAGAGATACAACTGGCCTTCCAATCTCACTTTCAAAACTAATTGAGTGGGGGTCACTTTGAAAATAGGTGTAAACTAGGTCATAGATCGTCGAGATTGACTTAGATGTTATACTATAAAGACACTTTGATCAAAACAACAATTTTGTGTGTAAAATTTATCTGAACTAAGTTCTATTTCTTTATGTTTTTCTATTCTTTTTCCTGTATTTCATGTCTAATTGCTGTATATAACCAAAATTTTCAGTAGGATAGTTTTGAGGGAATATTTGGTTGGTTTTGCATAGACAAAGACAGACTATATAATGTTTTTCAAATAATGTAACATTTGGCCGTTTTGCTTTCCAGTTGGCCAATTTGCAAATACATGTATCTTTCAGTCAATGATAGTTTGTGGCTCCTTTTGCCTTGTTGAGTTTGATATGATGGTGAAATGGTCCGCATTCCTCCATGTCATCTCCTGGGGATGCGGTCCATAGAACGTGCATAGCAACGGATGATGATGATGGTGCACCTCTCTTGTCTTTGCATCATCCGTTGTAAAACCTGTTCACCCATGATCATGTAATTGATTGCAACTTTGTAGCAACACCCAATTAGTGATTGATGAGTTGTTTCTCCTTTTGTCTTGTTGAGTTTGATATGATGGTGAAATGGTCAGTGCTTTTGACAAGATGCTTGCTGATCCACTTGTGAGTGATTTCAACTTTGTAGCAACACCCTATTAGTCATTGATAAGTTGTTGCTCCTTTTGCCATGCTGAGTTTTATTTGATGGTGAAATGGTCAACATTCCTCCACTCCATCTCCTAAGGATGCAGTCAAGAGAACGTGCATAGTAACAGATGATGATGATGCTGCATCATGGGAATCCATTGTAAAACTCGCTCTTTATAGCCGGCACTGCACTAGCAGTTCTCTTTATACCGAATTTCCACTGTATTAGTCACTGATAAGTTGTTGCTCCTTTCGCCTTGTTGAGTTACATTTGATGATGAAAGGGTCAGTGCTTTTGACAAGATGCTTGCTGATCCACTGCAACTTGCGATTGATTGCAAGTTTGTAGCAACACCCTATTAGTCATTGATGAGTTGTTGCTCCTTTTGCCTTGTTGGGTTACATTTGATGATGAAAGGGTCAGTGCTTTTGACAAGACGCTTGCCGATCCACTGCAACTTGCGATTGATTGCAAGTTTGTAGCAACACCCTATTAGTCATTGATAAGTTGTTGCTCCTTTTGCCTTGTTGAGTTTGATATGATGGTGGAATGGTCTGCATTCCTCCATTCCATCTCTTGGGGATGCGGTCCAGAGAACGTGCATAGCAACGGATGATGATGATGCGGCACCTGTCTTCTCGTCAGCTTATGATCCAGATGCATATCATGGGAATCCATTGTAAAATTTTTCTTTGGAATGATTACAGTAATTTATGGTGCAGCTCCTGAGTGGAAGTACAACAACAATAGTCCATGTGCAGTATGAAGTTGCACTAAGTCATGAAATTTGTGATTTTTTTTGCCCAGGTTGCAAAGTTTGTGAACATAGATGTTGTTTGTACAAATATTTTATCCCCAAGACTGCATGGGATGCGAAGATTGCAACTTCAGGTACCACATCACGAATGTCAGGACCTTCCAATTGCAAACTTCATGGGGCCTTATTTTTTTAAGTACAGTCAAACCTCGTTATAAAGAGCACTGATATAACAAGCTCTCGTTATAACAAGGTAATTTTCCTGGTCCCAACTCTCTGTATATTATTGTATTTTGACTCTGATATAACAAGGTTTCAATATAAAGAGGTAATTACTCTGGTCCCAACGACCTCGTTATATTGAGGTTAGACTGTACTTTGGAGTCACCATCATAAAGAATTTCTTTCAAAGTTAATCTTTTTACTTGATGAATATGTAGCCCCTTGATCAAAGCTTACTTTGTTCTAATTCAATACAGTACAAAGAGCCTTTCCATCAATGTATCCAGAATGAAGGGTCATATAAAGTATATTCAGTGCCTGAAGTTCACAATTGACAAGGATGGTAGCCTGGTTTCTTGGAAGACCTACACAAAGCTTTGTGGAACTGTACATTAAAGGGGAATTTCACCCAGACAATAGTGTGAGGTCAATAAATGAAGAAAAATCAGATAAACTAACTGTGAAAATTTGAGCAAAATCGGATGATCCGTTCAAAAGTTATAAATTTTCAAAGTTATAAATTTTCAAAGTTATCATTTCCACCTGTGCTGGGCATCCTTGAATTGGCATGCGTAT
The DNA here is from genome assembly GCA_036244855.1 of Temnopleurus reevesii. Classification (NCBI taxonomy): domain Eukaryota; kingdom Metazoa; phylum Echinodermata; class Echinoidea; order Temnopleuroida; family Temnopleuridae; genus Temnopleurus; species Temnopleurus reevesii. Next base: position 82,656 of record BQKZ01000136.1, on the reverse strand, counting down.
AGCTAATTAGCATAATATGTGATGTCATACATGGAGAACTCCTCATTCATTTTGTATGTAGATTTATTGAAAATGGATCAATATCACATTTCAAATGAGGAATCAATA
>BQKZ01000136.1:69090-81427 GCA_036244855.1 Temnopleurus reevesii | reverse complement strand
AGAAGCTGTCCTTTATCAAGAAAGAAAATATTGAATTCGCGTCGGGGGCTACGACGCTAAAATATTTTCCACACTTTAGGTTATAACTTTTCCAAAACTTGTTAATTTTTCATACAATCTTTTGTACAACATGTTCATGATATGTTCTTTTTAAGTAGATTTGAAGACCAAATTTGGCGATAAAAATATTCGCTTTTACCAAAACTATACTTGGGCTTTAATAACCATGTTCATTGATTGTCCATTACAGTGAATATTTGTTGAGAAGCTAGATGATAATTTTCTGTGTTCTGAAGGATATTTTCACTAATGACAAGGAACTCCATCTCTAATTCTGATCAAAACTTTTTTTTTACGATGAGGAGTGGGTGGAGATTACCCAGGGCTTTTTACTCCATTTCAAGTCTTATTTTATATTAAAAAAATAAAAACAAAACAAGCAAGCAAATCTTTTCCAACTGACTGACACAATATGTTGAAAAGTCATTCTTTAGCACCGAAACCTTTTTTTTCAGCCTTATTGGTGTGCGTCATCAGCACAAATTTCTTCGGGTTACTCGAATGTTGCTGATCGATTTAACCATGGTCTGAGTGGAATAGAGTTTCAAGTTTGATAACCATGTTCACTGATTGTCCATTACAGTGAATTTGTATAGGGGAGCAGATGATAATTTGCTGGATGTTTCAAAGGCTATGTTTCCAAATGACTAGGAACCAATTCTTGATCTTTGTTTCTTCTGCTGGAAACCCTTTTTGCTGGGGAAGAGTGGGTGGAGATTAGCAAGGAAATTAGACATCAGTTAAAGTATGTCTTATATAGATTTCATTTTTTTTTTTACAATTTGTTCCAGATTAATCTGTATTCAACTTTACAAAATATATTTTTAGTCAGGGCTTTCTGAGATTCCCTGAGAAGATTATTTAAGTTTTTAAAGAAAAAAAAGGACAAAAAAGCGTGAAAAAAATTCCCACAGTGTCTTCCACACACCTTCACTGCCATAAAGCCTTAAGTGCATGGCTGCTGTGTAAATCCAGCTTTATTCAGGTGCGTCTACAGCGCAAATTTCTTGGCATTGCTCTAATGTTCCTAATCGATTTAACCATGGTCTTGGTGGGATAGAGTTTCAAGTTTTAATAACAATGTTCATTGATGGTCAATTGCAGTGGACTTTTATAGAGAAGCTGATAATCTGTATGTTTTGAAGGATATTTTCCCAAAAGAATAGGATCTCCATCTCTAATTCTGCCCGAAACCTTTTTCATGAGGAGGAGTGGGTGGAGATTACCAAGTAAAACCTGATAAGTCATTTTCAGACATTTTAAGGCTTTTTCCTCCATTACGAGTCTTATTTTCTGTTGAAAAAAAACTTTTTCCGACAGACTGACACGATTTTATGGATGTTTTGAAAGACATATTTCCAAATGAACAGGAACCAATTCTATATCTCTGTTTCTTCTGCCCAAAACCTCTTTTTTTCTGGGCAAGAGTGGGTGGAGATTAGCAAGGAAAATAGACATCAGTTAAAGTATATATTTACTTTCAATCTTTTGTACAGTTTGTTCCAGAGTAATTTTTATTCACCTTCGAAAGTACATTTTTTATTCAGGCCTTACGAGATTACCATAGAATACATTCAGATGGAGAGGGAAAAGATCTTCATTGGGGAAAGGAGATGACAAAGAATACATTCAGATGGGGTTTTTTTTATTAAAAAAGAGGGAAAAGATCTTCATCTGGAAAAGGTATAGGGGTTTTAGCAATAGTGATTCTGTTCAGCACCTCCTTTATAAAGGACAATTCAGACCAAGAATGCCATGACACACGCTATGATCATCTTCTAAATTAAAGGTATAGATTCGTAATGACCAGGATGCAGAAAGTGATGTTAAACGAGCTATGTATTCACAAGTTGCTTTACATGCCTAAATATATCTATGTAGGATATTAGGAGTACATTTTTGCTCGTATTCTGTGTATTTCACGTCCAACAGGTCAATCCGCCATTGTTCCTACGGTGTGCTAAGTGCTTTAGAGCGGGGGAGNTCACCAGTGCAAATTTCTTGGGGTTACTCTAATGTTCCTAATTGATTTTATCATGGTCCGGATGGGTAGAGTTTCAAGTTTTAATAACCATGTTCAGTGATTGTCCATTGCAGTGAACTTTTATAGAGAAGCTGATAATCTGTATGTTTTGAAGGATATTTTCCCAAAAGAATAGGATCTCCATCTCTAATTCTGCCCGAAACCTTTTTCATGAGGAGTGGGTGGAGATTACAAGTAATACCTGGGAAGTCATTTTCAGACATTTTGAGGCTTTTTCCTCCATTACGAGTCTTTTTTTCTGTTGAAAAAAAAAAAATTCCGACAGACTAACACAATTTTATGGATGTTTTGAAAGACATATTCCCGAATGAACAGGAACCAATTCTTGATCTCTGTTTCTTTTGCCCGAGACCTTTTTTTCTCTGGAAAAAAGTGGATGGAGATTAGCAACAAAATTATACATCAGTTAACGTATGTCTCATATAGTTTTCAAATTTTTTTAACAATTTGCTCCAGATTAATCTGTATTCAACTTAAAAGATACATTTTTAGACAGGTTTTCTGAGATTACCAGAGAATACATTCAGGTGGTTTTTTATTTCAAAAGAGGGAAAAGTTCTTCATCAGGAAAAGGTAAAAGGGTTTTAGCAATATGATGCTTACAGGGGTTATTGTTCAAAAGTTGCAATTGATCGCAAGTTGCAGTTGACCGGAATGCGCAAAACAAAATCATAGTTTCATGTGCATCTTGTTAGAAGTGCATATCAAGCTCAAATGAAGATGCGTGTTACAATTTGTAACTGTTTTGCAGTTGATTTGCGATCAATTGTAACTTTCGAACATCATCCTCATAGTCTAATAGTGATTCTGTCTAGCACTTACTTATACAAAGGACAATGCAGAACAAAAATTCTATTGCACATGCTATGATCATCAATTAAATTAAATTCTAAAACCTTTAACCTCCCGAACCCAAAAATCCTACCACTTCTAGTAGTGTAATCACTATAGAGTTGGAAAGTTTTTTCCTCATGCAGGATTGGAAAGATCAAAGAGCTCATATGTGCGGAAGATAATAATTTGATTGATTCTGAGAAATGCCGATGAAATAAATGATGTAATGGTAGGGTCAATATCATATCGTATCTAATCGTATCGTCAAAGTGCGAAGATTTTCCCTCATGTTGGGTTGGAAAATATGACCAAAGAGTGGAGCCAAAGTCTGGGATTCAGGGCATGTAATTGAACATCATTTATTTAAGATAATCCCCAATCTGATCGGTGACCTTTAGAGAGATGCTAATCTTACAGCTCCCCTAAGACTCGTGTAGATGTCTTCTGATTTTCTTCTGATAGATGAAAAAGATGATTTATTCAGTGATCTTGTCATAGCTATTCATTGCATGTCGTGTGAATTCATGCATATTTCATGTAACAAGGTCCCTCATCAGAATTGTTCTCTGGAGGCATGCATACTTCAAAGGAGCTGATAAGGAGATTATCCTACATCTAATGCTCCGTCAGGGTAGTGTTTCACCAAGTTGTTATTGAAGCTGAGAAAAACCTGATAAACGAATGAAAATGTCTTGCTATCTAGCTGGTGATTGAGAAACTACTTGTGTGGATCCAGGGGGTGAGGGGCCAAACCATCTCTATATATTTCATAAATAGGCATTTTTAATAACCTAGCCCTTATGCTCCCCCCAAAACGAAAATTGTTTAGATGCCCTTCACCTCCATACCCTCTATAAGTGGCCCAATTTGATATATTTAATTTTTTTGCTTTTCATTAAAATTGGAAAATCACTGTAAATTACTGGCAAACATGTGAAAGAAAAGGTGAAAAGTCATTTTCAGATGTTTTTATGCTGTGGAATCTTTTCTAAGTCCTATTTTCCTTATGAATTGTGCAAATTGTGCTAGAGCAATTAAAAAAAAGAAAATTCTGACCAACCAAAGCTTTTTCTTCTTCAAACTGGCATTGGAGGGCATCCAAATAAGTTATGGGGCCCTATTTCAACCTTCCTTTCTTAAGTCAGTCAGGATGTTTGCGATGTATACATGCATACTCTGATACAAGAAGCTATGCCCCTCCAATCTCCTGTCTATTTGGAGCATCCCACTGTGCCTTTTTAATTATCGCGCTGGATCCTTATCAGATCCGTTAATTGCGTTTCATCAGCCACGCCATGGGAGATAAAGAGTCAATGTACATTCTTGTGAAGATCGTCTGCTGTGCATACAGGTGCAAACATGCATGATTCTGTATGGTGTATATTGAAAGGCATTGAATCAGAGTATGTGCTTCAATATGCTTTTGCAGCTCAGATTAAAGATATCACACATGATTTTGTTTTTTAAAAAGTATTAAATCAAGCTGTCTCACCTATGTTATTACATAAAAAGTGTAATGGTGGGGTAAATATCTTATCGTATCTAGACTGGATCTTTTGTAATTACTCCAAAGTGAGGACATTTTCCCCGTCAAGTTGGATTGAAGGAAATGGCCAAAGAGTTCACATCTGCTGAAGATTACCATTCNCAGGTTGTTTTAATTTGCGATAATTAAGCCATTTCTAGGTCGATTTCATTCAAACAGACCATGAACATGCTCTAATTTACTATTGAAAAACTGCATTATGGTAATAATTTTACTGCAGCTCACAAACTAGTTAAATATCTGAAGCGCCCTCCTCCCAAAACTGGTCTTTCGCTTTAAATTTTGAAAACTCTCCCTAACCCCAAAATCCTACCACTTCTCTCCAGAGTGGAAAGGTTTTTCGTCATGTGGGATTGGAAAAATCAAAGAGCTCATACATGTATGTGCAGAAGATTATAAATCGACTGATTCTGAGAAATGCCTATGAAATAAATGATGTAATGGTAGGGTCAATATCATATCGTATCTAATCGTATCGTCAAAGTGCGAAGATTTTCCCTCATGTTGGGTTGGAAAATATGACCAAAGAGTGGAGCCAAAGTCTGGGTTTCAGGGCATGTAATTGAGCATCATTTATTTAAGATAATCCCCAATCTGATCGGTGACCTTTAGAGAGATGCTAATCTTACAGCTCCCCTAAGACTCGTGTAGATGTCTTCTGATTTTCTTCTGATGGATGAAAAACATGATTTATTCAGTGATCTTGTCATAGCTATTCATTGCATGTCGTGTGAATTCATGCATATTTCATGTAACAAGGTCCCTCGTTAGAATCTCGTTCTCTTGGAGGCATACATACTTCTAAGGAGCTGATAAGAAGATTATCCCACATCTAATGCTTCAGCAGGGTAGTGTTTCACAAAGTTGTTCTTGAAGCCGAGAAAAGAAAAACCTGATAAATGACTGAACATTTCTTGCGATCTAGCTGGTAATTGAGAAACTACACGTTTGGATCCAGGGGTAGGGGGGGGGGGCAAACCAACTGTAAATATAACATATATTGGCATTTTACTCTTTTCCCTTTGACTCCCCCTTCAAAAAACAAATCCACTGGCAGACCCTCTAAAACTTACCCAATCTGATATATTTGTTCTTTTCATTAAAATTGAAAATCACTCTCAATACAGGTAAACATGTAAAATTAAAACTGTAAAGCCATTTTCAAGTGTTCTTTGGCTGTTATATCCTTTTTAAGTCTTATTTTCCTCAATAATTGTGCAAGTTGTGCTTTAAAAATTTTAAAAGATAAAAAATTCTGACAGACCAATGTTTTTCCCCAAAAATGGCATTGGAAAGCATCCAAACAATTCTTGTTGTCCTATTTCAAAATCCCTTTGGGAGGTGTGAATTGATTGTGCACATGCTAGCACTGGGCGCTATGCCCCCTCCAATCTCCAGTGTATTGGGAGCCTCCCACTGCCTTTTTAATTACCTAGCTGGATCCTTATCAGATCTGTTAATTGCCTTTCATCAACCACGCCATGGGAGATAAAGAGTCAACATGCATTCTTGTGAAGGTCCTCCCATCTGCTGTGAATGCAGTCGCAAACACGTATGCTTCTAAATGGTGTACATTGAAAGGTGTTGGTACCAGAGTTTGTGCTGCAATGCGCTATTGCAGCTCAGATTAAAAGGCATTCTTGACCAATGCCAAAATGGTTTAAATGTATGCAAGGCACAGATTGTTCATCTTAAATTTTTCTTTATTCAATGAAAACATGACAATTTCAGGGTTTGGTTCCCCTTTAATTACCACGCTGGATCCTTATCAAGTCCGTTAATTGCGTTTCATCAGCCACGCCACGGGAGATAAAGAGGCAACATACATTCCTGTGAAGGTCTTCTGCCGTGCATACAGGTGCAAACATGCTTATTCTGAATGGTGTACATTAAAAGGCATCTTACCAGACTCGGTGCTCCAGTGCGCTATTGCAGCTCAGATTAAAAGGCATTCTTTACCAATGCAAAATGGTTAAAGTGTTTGCAAGCCATAGTTTGTTCATCTGATTTTTTTTCTTCATTCACTGAAAACATTACAATTCCAGGGTTTGGTTCCCCTTTAATTACCACACTGGATCCTTATCAAGTATATTAATTGCGTTTCATCAACCACGCCACGGGAGATAAAGAACTACTCCAAAGTGCGAAAGTTTTTTCCTCATATGGGATTGGAAAAACTGGCCAATGAGCTCACATGTGCAGAAGTGTTAATGGTGGGGTCAATTTCATGTCTTATCTAGACTTGATCTTTCATAATTACTCCAGAGTGAGAACATTTTGTCATCATGTGGGATTAGAAAATATGCCACTGACTATCAGTTGATTACTTAATGTCAAGGCTACCCCAATAAAAGAGCATAGAGGTCTTGCTCATTTTCATGTCGTATACCACTACAAAATATGATTTTTTTTTTCTTCATTTGGGATAAGTAAAAATGGCCCTAGAGCTCATGTTGCAGAAGACTATAAGAAGACCATAATGGATTCTGAGGCGAGGTACCACTCAAAAGTGTGAAAGTTCTTTACTAATATGAGATTAGAGAAAATGGTCAAAGAGTTCACATCTTCAGAAGACTATCACCTGATTGATGGATTCTGAGATAAGCTCAAGAAATAAAGCGTGTAGGGGTGCGGGTCTGCCCAATTTCATTTCATATATCACCCCAAAATCCAAAAGATTTTTCCTTGTGTGGGATCGGAAAAACTGTCCAAACGGTTCATATTCCGAAGACTTCCACTTGATTAGTGGATTCTGAGGTTAGCTTGAGAACTAAAGAGCGCAGAGATCTGACCAATTTCATATCATACATCACTTTAAAGTGTGAAAGTATGATCCAAATGTTGGATTGGACAAATTGGCCAAAGAGTTTACACCTGCCTTTTAGACTATCACTTGTATGGTTGATTCTGAGGCGAGCCCAAGAAATGAATGGTGTAGAGTTCTAACCAAGTTCATGTTGAATACCACTCCAAAGTGCAAACGTTTTTTCCCCTCATGTGGGATGACAAAAGAATGGCCAAAGAGTTCACGTTTGTTGAAGACTACCACTTGATTGATGGATTCTGAGACAATTCCAGGAAATAAAAGAGCCAATTTCATATCATATCCAGACTTGATCTGGTAATGGGATGGAGTATCAGCTATCTGGGTTCATTTGAAGGTGAGAAGATGAGATCTTTTGCAGGTTTAAGTTCATCTGCAGTCAACTTGGCAGAAACTAAGGAAGACAAAAATCAGTTTGTCGGTGAGAAACTATCGTAAACGCTGAAATTTTCGCTTGTGTTTTATTTTCGCAAATTTCTTGACCATGAATTCGCTAAAATTGTCACTCATGAAAACTTATGTACAATAATCTTTCGAAACAAGAAAATAACAGCTCATTAATGTGTAAAAGCATATGAAATTCAGTGAATTTGCTAAAAATTGAAGTACATTAGAATATTAGCGTTCTTAGTATTTGAAATGATAGATAGAAAATGTTCACATCTATAGTAGATTTGGCATACTGTGTAAGGAGTCNATTTTCAACCCCATGTGACCTATACTTCAACTCAAGTAAAGAGAAATGCATTACGTTACTTACTCCTATTTTAAACGCTCTCTCAGCAACCTCAATTTGAGCAACTTTACCAAGTAAAGTCCATCATATTTGGATAGATGCCATGGTCTAGTTACCTGTCTATTTCCATCCATGGATATATCAGATCGTTATATCCATGTTCCATCTATATGCTAAGTCAACCTGCATATGACCGGTCATTCCCTTCTCAAATCTGCCTCGATACTTGAGGAGTGTCAGTGGGTACTTTTACATTTGATATCATTTGTTTAACAGGAAATTTTGTAAAGAGGCATGTAAAAGTGAACTTTTGTGCTATGAAAATAGAAAGCTTTCTTTTTTAGATTTTAGTGACGTAGTTCTAGTCGATAGTGTTTGATTTTAGAGAAATGCTGTCTGCTGAATTGAGCTCAGCAGTCGGTGTTTAATTTCATGTATACATTTTCATTGACTGACACAAACCCCCTGAGGATGAAGTAACATTGATTTCATTGTCAGTGTTAGTGTTACCACACAGACCCGCTCTCCTCACAACACACAAACTCATCACTTCAAAATTTCACTCTTAACCATGGAAATGTTGATATTTTATATATGGAATACTTAATTTTTCATTGAATATATTCATGAGATTTCATATTTGTCAATGCTGCTTTGATAAAAGAAATAATTAAGGAAACTATCTGCATTTTGAGCATCGAGAATCAAATATATCCTCTGGTTCAATGATCATGCTGGCAAGACGAGCGAGTAGATACATACTGTATTTAGCTATTAATAATCAGTATTTAGATATTTGTTTTGACCCCTTAATCTGAGCATTGGTGTAAGCGCTCGATCTTAACAGAAATCAAGCCCTTAAAAGTAAAACCAACCTCTGACACCGAAAGTGAAATCACCCAGTATGTGTACTTTCTTACTAAGGTGCAACCATTGGCTATTTGGGTAGAGTTCTCTTGATGAGAAAATACCAGTCCTGTCACCCTTGCTCACTCAAGCCATCCCTCTACCAAAAAGTGACGTAGATACGGGCCAAACTTGAATTAATTGCTTGACTTTAAGCTCCAATATCACTCCCCCGGGAATGCTTAGTCTCTGGTTTCCATGGCGACAAATTTCTAATTGTGATCTCATGATATATGAACGTGTCAGTATGTTGATAGGGCGTAGGTGGAATTGACGAGGTAATATAGANGAATTGTGATCTCATGATATATGAACGTGTCAGTATGTTGATAGGGCGTAGGTGGAATTGACGAGGTAATATAGATGCTAAAGAATGATTCAATTGACCTTGATTTTTCTTTCTCGTGGGGTTTGGGAAAGGAAGGATGTTCGGAGATAAGAATCAAGGATGCTGTTATCGTTCGCAGAATTCTTGAAAATCAATGTAATTCAGAATTTGTTTGATCATTATCACTCTGAATATTTGTAAATAATTGAAAATGTTGGGTAAATTGTGCCTAAAGTCAGGTTATTCGTTTGTTCAAACCAAGGTATCAAGTGGTTTTCATCATGAGGACAAATTAGGTTGGCTGTCTTTAAATCCTTTACTAGACAGGATCATTTTTGCGAAGAAATGGTTAGAATATTATTTGTCAGAAATATAAATTGAAAATTAAAATAAATTTAAACTCATAAAGTGTCAGTGTGTTGATAGGGCGTAGGTGGAATTGACGAGGTAATATAGACGCTAAAGAATGATTCAATTGACCTTGATTTTTGTTCCTCTCTTGGGGTTTGGGAACGGAAGGATATATTCGGAGATAAGAATCAAGGATGATGTTATCGTTCGCAGAATTCTTGTGAATTGATATAATTCAGAATTTGTTTGATGATTATCATGCTGAATTGAAAATGTTGGCTAAATTATGCAAAAAGTGACGTCAGTTGTTTGTTCAAGTCAAGGTTTCAAATGGTCTTGTCTATTATTATTATGTAATAATGCTCATTTTAATCAGAATTGGGCAAAAAAAAATGTATAGTCTAGAAAATAACTGCCAAAAACTTATAAACATTTGAGGAAATGTTTGGATCACTGTTTCCGAAAATGTTTTAGTGAAATTAAAATCCTTAATGATATGCATATGATAGAAAGATTTTAATGCCTTTTCTCAGTTGATCAGTGAGTATTATGAGCATGATTTTAGATTACGATGTCATGATATATGAAAGTGTCAGTATGTTGATAGGACGTCTACAGGTGGAATTGATGAGGTAATATAGATGCTATAGAATGAAGCGATTGACCTTGATTTTTGTTTCTCTTGGGGTTTCGGAATGGAAGGATATGAGAAGATAAGAATCAAGGATGCTGTTATCGTTCGCAGAATTCTTGAAAATAAATGTAACTCAGAATTTGTTTTGATCATTATCACTCTAAGTATATGTTTGTACAAGATGTTGGGTACATTGTACGTAAAGTGACGTTAGTTGTTTGTTTATATGGCACGATGATTGAGTTTTGAAATGCGTTTAGTTCTGAAACACGGTTGCATTTATATGGTTCTTCGAATATAAACGCATTTCAATACTTAATCATGACCTACTGAAAAGAATGATAAACAAGACCAAATAATGATCACTTTTAATCAAAATTTGGCAAAGATTTTGCATTGTTTGGAAAATAACTGCCCAATATTCAACTTCATCTGCTTATTCCCTTATTTGAGCAACTACTTTCTTCAAAATCTATGAGAATGTGAAATCTTTACATGAAAGCAAAGATTGTTTTATCGTGCCTTTCTTTAGTTGATGAATGAGTATTATGAGTGTTGTTTTAGATCTGTTGCCACAAGTTGTATCCCAATGTATCATTAAGGATAGCACCTTCGGTAATAACTACAAGTGAAGATTTATTTCTATTTTTGTTTTTCCAACTCTTACTGGAAGAAAATCCCAAAAGAGACATGGGATTGATCTTTTTGAGAATTGTTCAAATTCATGACAATCACCAACAATACTGTCAAAATCGATTGTGAAGTTTGATTTAGTCGGTTGTTCAAGCCAAGCTTTCAAATGGTTTTGTCTATTGATATTATATAATACTTCTCACTCGTAATCAGAATTGGGGAAAAATATGCATAGTTTAGAAAATAACTGGCAAAAATTTAAATGTTCGAGTAAATGCTTTGATCAATGTTTCTGATAATGTTTTAATGAAATCAAAATACTCAATTATATGCATATAATATAGTAAAAACGGATTTTTGGTGCCTTTTCTTAGATTATGAGTGAGGAGTACAGTGTATGACTGTTTTTTAGATCCTTTGCCACAAATTTAATCCCAAACTATTAATGCAGATAGTACCTCTGGCAATAACTACAAGTGAAGATTTCTTTCTCTTCTTGTTTTTCCAACTCTTACTGGAAGAAGATATCGACGGAGACATAGCATTGATCTTTCCAAGAATTGTACAGATTCCTGCATATGACAATCACCAATGATACCGTCAAAATCGATTGTAATGTTTCATTTGAACTGACACATGAGAGCGTATTTCTAGCTGTCTTTATTTAGGCCTATATTGTATGTATACGTGGGTTGTGTTTCATAAAACTGTTGATCTTTCCAAGAATTGTACAGATTCATGCATATGACAATCACCAACAATACCGCCAAAATCGATTGTGATGTTTCATTTGAACTGACATGTGAGAACCTATTTTTAGGCGTCTTTATTTAGGCCTACATGTACGTTGTATGTATACGTGGGTTGTGTTTCATAAAGCTATTCGTAGATCTATGCACGACTCTACAGACAACTGGTGACCCTTTCTCAGGTCCAATTTGGTGACAGGAGTTATCATTGAGTGCGGGAACAGGTCACCAGTCGTGCATAGAGTCGTGCATGCCTAGAGTTACGAACAGCTTTATGAAGCACAACCCTGCTCTCTGCATTGTGGGCAAAACCTATTGAATCACTATCATATGTTCTTAAAAAAAGTTTTAAAAAGATTTCCGTAAGGACTGGTATTATTTCTACTCATGAACCTGTTCCAATCCTTCTTAAATTCATTCATTCTTCTTCATTCATTCTTTGATTATAAATCAATTGAAAATCCGTTGCACACTGGAACATGCATTTACATTCATGCAATGTCTGCTCTTTTGACAACATGTGTATGAAACAGTGACTTTGATTGACACGCCGTGGTGTAGTGGTCGTGACTCTCGCCTTTCAACTAGAGGGTCGTAGGTTCGAATCCTACCCATGGCGTCAATTTCCTTCAGCAAGAAATTCATCCACATTGTGCTGCACTCAACCCAGGTGAGGTGAATGGGTACCTGGC
>BQKZ01000136.1:39049-55888 GCA_036244855.1 Temnopleurus reevesii | reverse complement strand
TGACCCATTACCAGCTCTGCAGACAATATGCATTGTAATTACCCCCTGAAAATAGTTTTTTGTTGGCTAAAACTGTGGTGAGTTGGGGAAGTGCGAAATTATGAAGTGATTACAGTGAAACAATGTCAACCAATAAACCACATATTGTACTCAACTTATGAAAGATGAAGAAAATTCGAAGTCACTTTGCATAGTTAGACGTGGGTTGATCCAATCATCATTTCATTTGACAGACAACGTTTGCCATAAATAGAGACTGCTTCCAAATAGCTTAAGAATAGAATACCAAATATAACTCCCTCAAAATTCAAAGAAGAACACTTGACTCAATTGAGTTTCCAGCTGCACAAACACTGCATTCACTTTGAAGAATTATTAGGTTAACTTAAATGCATTATACCAGCCTCTTTCTACAACAAAAGATTGTAAATATATTGCCAAATTTGAAATACTTTCATAGTATGTCGGGCCAATCAATAGAGTGTATGTCGCAAATATTTTGCAAGGCTGAATGTGCATCGATGTGAACGGGATGCCAGAATAGATAATTGTTTTATTTGAAATGTATTCTCTTCTTTTTCCGAGTCCAAGCTCAACTTTCTTGCTTTCAAGGACGACGGCAGTTTATGAAGTCTTCGTCAGACATTAACAGATCCGCAAGAAATTGAAACTTTGAGGGTATAATCTTATAATAACATCGCTGAGAAGACCATCATATTAAGGATTCAGTCCATGACAAAAGATGACAAGTAAAGCCCCCTCCCCCGAGAGATATATTCCTCTCCTAAACTCATGATCCATATCTAATAGCCGAAGAGATGATTTCCCCTTGGGAGGGACTACTCTCCTTCACGACCCGCTGATCTCGGAAAGCTATTTTAGAACGATAGACAATACCGACAGACCCTCTGGGGATTATCCTGAAGAGTGCTCAGATATTAACACCATAGAGGTCCTTGGAAATTGCCATCAGCCAATAGTATTCCGTGGCCTATCTTATCGGTGTCGGAAGGGAGAAGAAACGATTCTTGACATCTTCACACTTTGGTTTTATTAGAGAAAAAATAATTGCTTGGTTGCCCTCAAAAGTTGTTTTTTTTTTAAAAAGCGTCAGTCGGTCAGAAAGTTTTTTTTTCCTTCTTCGAGTGCAATTCATACAATTCATGGGGAAAATAGGACTTATAAGGGGGTAAAACCAAAGAACATCTTCAATTGACTTTTCAAGTTTCATTTCTCATGTTCTGGTTTGGGCCATTTTCAGAGTGTCGGTCGACGCAACCAAATAATGTTTTTGACTTAGCCAGTGCTGCACTGTTCTGAGTTTCCTAGCTCTTTAGGTTTTTGCCCTTTTTGTTAGTTTTCGTAAGAATCAATATCCTTGTGTGTATTGCCCAGTGTTAAAGCGTTAAACCGTTGACTATTGAATACTGTAATTCCCATATACTTTGTGTAAAGATTACCTGCTTCCTGCAGTCAATGAGTTAGACAAAATTGGTCCAGAGCAATTGCTGGTCTTTACAGTTTAGGATTTAGCTTGAGATATAGAAACTTCATTAAACTGTATATGCAAATATTTTGGCGTTAATATCTTTATCATGATTTTGGACCAGATCGACACATTGATGTGTTGATAATTTCACATTTTGAAAGTGTGTGTGCAGACACTTTAACGTGTATCATAAAGAATGGAAAATTTTGCGAGGCAAAGACCACAAATTTCACTAAAATAAAACAACTGTAAACATTTCAGCTTATATACTAGGACTCGAGATAGATTGACCAAGCATGGCTGGGAGAAAAATAAAAACATATACACTCCTTGGTCATATTCTTCCTTCATTTTTTTTTTAGAACTAGCGTGTAATTTATTTTCAAAATCATGCTAATCTCCTTCTTTTCCCCAACTCTTATCTTCCCTTCTCATGAATTTCATATACCAGATTACACTGTTACTAATTCCTTATATGAAAAGGTCATAAATAATCTGATCTGATACATTGGAAATGAGATGCATCTGAAAGAAGCCATTTCTTATTCCGACATCCTTTGAATTTCTTTGAAAATCTTCTTTCATATTTCCTCCCCATTTTACTTCACTTTCTTCATATGTTCATCAAAGAATTGAGCACTGTCGTCCAATGGGGAGTGTATTAATCGTCTTACAGTAATGCAGATATTTCAGTTCCCATTTCACAGAAAAAAGAATTATGCTTCTGAGTTCATCTTTTCAGGGTTTTTTTCTTTAAACGGATATTGTTTTTTCTGTAAACGGATATTGTTTTTTCTGGAGACATTAAAGCCAAAGCGGGAGAATGCTGAGCACTTCATCCTTCGAAATTCTTGTTGAAACAAAACACCAGAAAGCATTACTGTACTTGATATGGCTTTTTTATTTGATATGTCTCATGCAGAGAAGAGTAAAGCAGGAAAATGATATTTTAAGTAAAGAATGATGAGGTAAATTGAAGAAATTTCACAAGAAATAGAAGAAAGATGAAACAACGTGACAGTTACATTATTAGAGCTTTAATTGTGAGCAGAGAGAGAGAGAGAGAGAGAGAGAGAGGGTGGGGGAGGAAAATTTAGGTTTATCCTGTGGAAAAACATCAGAAAGCATTACTGTACATGATATAGCTTTGTAATTTGATATGTCTCATGAAGATGAGACAGAGTAAAAACGAAACAAAAATGATATCTGAAACAAAGAATGATGAGCTAAATTGAAATTATTTAATAAGAAATACATGTAGAAGGAATATGAAACAAGAAGACAGTTATACATGTAGATCTTCAACTATGAGCAGAGGGGGAGATAGTAAAAAATGAAAATGTAGAGATGTTCCCATAGAAAGCAGGCATATGAAAATGTTATGAAAATCCTATTGAAGAATTCAATAAATTATCACTGTTAATTTGCTTGTATCGTGGGAACAACAGGACCAATGAAAATTCATGTTTTTCATGTTTTGGCGAAGGCTTTAGTAGTGTGAACAAAGCACAAGCTGAATCAGTCTAATTTTATTTTGATTCTTAACAATGTCAGCCATTGCCTTTAATCAATGGGAGCTACTCATATTTCTAGTAGAGAATACTTTGTTATATAAGATCGATGGATTTGTAGATATTTGATTTGATTTTTTGATTTGATTTTATTTTATTTCTGCATTCAAATGAATGATTTACAATACAAACATTTAACATAAATACAAAATATAAATAAATAGTATATTTTACCATGCATAGAATAGTGATATTAAAAAGAGAAACAAGGTATAAAATTAACTTAAATAAAGTAAGGGAACGCAGGAGACCGTCATCATGAGCAGTGACATCAATCAAAGATTGATAATGTTATTGATATTTTGAAACTGAAATACAGCTAAGTTTTAAATATTTCCTTGAAATATAACTCATCGTAGACATTTCAAAATGAATGAAACTCTGTCCAAGTTGGAATAGAATCACAAGTTTTTTCTACCCATGAAATAAGACCTGATTTATTCATTTGCTGCCATATTGTTGTTTATTTCGAGACGTTTGGTCTCAAATATGAATGTCTATCAGAAAAACAGATAACATGGCATTATTTTCTAATAATCTCTGATTGATGTCTGAACTAAATTTTTAATGAGATTTCTAATCCGGGCCCTCATCAATCAGTCATAAATACTGATCTAGAATTTCCTGCAGGAATCGTTTTGCTTCGTTGGAAGGATGAATATAAATTAGATCATTAATAAAAATTGTAATACATACTCTTGTTGTTTGAGAACAACAGGATTTTGGGTAAATTTTGTCAAAGGAATTTAATATAGATGGGATGCAATAGGAAGTGTAATTCTATACAAGAGGGTTGTCTTAATTTTGTTTTTGTGCCTTTCTTGCTTTGGGGATATTAATTCGTTCTATATTGTAATCATCACAGGATAGTTTTGCTTTGAGATTGATCAAGACTCTTCAAACCATAGTAGGGATTTGAAATAGGTAGAATTTAAGGACCAAATTAAAGATTATATGAAGTGAAATAGTGTCACATGGCTTAAATAGAAAATTTAAAAGATAATAATATGGTCTTCTTACAGTGTAGTTAAAGCCCGTGTATAGTTTTGGTAAAGATTAAAGAAATGTGAATTTTGGGGATATATACCATGACATATAGTTTGTATACACATTTCAAGATCATAGCATAATTTTCTACGAACGAATTCTTTTGAAAATTTGAATTTGACCGTTCAATCGTATTTAGCGCCCTCTCTTGGTTATAACAATATTTTGCTTCTTATCGGGCATATAGAAAATTATTTCCAAGATTTTATTAAAAGCATGCTAAAAAGGAATACATAAAGAATAAATTCTGAAATTTTTATCCAATTCTGTTCATGAGAAGCTGTTCTTTATCAAGAAAGAAAATATTGAATTCGCGTCGGGGGCTACGACGCTAAAATATTTTCCACACTTTAGGTTATAACTTTTCCAAAACTGGTTAATTTTTCGTACAATCGTACAACATGTTCATGATATCATGTTTCTTTTTAAGTAGATTTGAAGACAAAATTTGGCGATAAAAATATTCGCTTTTACCAAAACTATACTTGGGCTTTAAGCACTGCATGATATTACATTTTCTGTTATTTGATTATCATCAGCTTTAATATCACTGATATGGCTATATATCATGTTCCATTAAATGTTCCATTGAAAGTGGCAGTAGTAATATGAATTGTACATTATCATATTATGGGGTTGTCCGTCCCTCCAAATTTTGTAACTTAGATAAATTCAGAAGCGCAGGACGTTTTTTTTTTTACCAAGCTTGGATTAAGTATGTTTAAGCATGTGAGGATGAACTGATGAGATTTTGGGTTCAGGGGGTCAAAGGTCACAGGGCCAAAAACCTTGTAAAAATCACCTGAAAAAGCTTTTTACTGCTATAACTCAGAAAAGGTGAACCAATTTCTTCTAAGCTTTGCAGGTTTTAACAAATAATTTTGTTGATAATTTTCCTTTCCTTTATCTGTAGTCTGTAAACTGAATGCTCACAAGCAATGTGCAGTGTGAGCAATGAATAACTGTAAATGGACAACACTCTCATTAATACAATTTTGAGTTTCATTTTGTCTCTGTTTTCACTTTTCGAATGCTGACTGAAAGTTCATTCTGAAAAAAAAACACTCTTGCAGATTTTAACAATCATTATTTCCTTTTCTTTTCTTTTCTTTTCTTTATCCGTAGTGTGTAAAGTGAAGGCTCACAAACGATGTGCAGTGCGAGCAATGAATAACTGTAAATGGACGACACTCTCATCGATAGGCAAAGACATCATGGAAGAAGAGGATGGAGTGGTGAGTTCTACTCTTCATTTATCTATCTATCTATCTCAAACCCTTTATCTATCTATCCATCCCATATTCCACATTTTATTTGTTAATGTATGCAAACCTGATTCCAAGTATTGTAGTCTTATTGTTATTAAACGGTTTAAGGAATACCACTTGAATACATTCAGTGGCAAGAAAAGCACATAAATTTGAATAGATAAATAAATCAAATTCAAATAAAGAAATTAAAGGAAATGGGAAAGAAGCCCTATATTGGTGTGCGAGTGCCAGTCACTTAGCACTCTAAGTTTAATCTTTATCAGGAGGATTGAATATATTTTTTGTTCTTTTGATCAAGAACTCTGAAAAGTATGCCAAAATGAGCAAAATTGCTCAACACAAAAAGTTTTTTAACCATCAACAGTCTATAATTTATCTGTTTCAGTTGATAATTATAAGGTGTATAGTCCCCTTTTGGATACAGCCTGAATTTGTTTATTATATTATCATTGTCTTTGTACAGATTGCCATGCCCCATCAATGGTTAGAGGGTAACCAGTCTGTTACACTCACCAGTCTCTAACCCTTCTCTATCCATTGTCCCTGTACAGATTGCCATGCCCCATCAATGGTTAGAGGGTAATCTACCAGTAAGTGCCAAGTGTGCCGTCTGTGATAAGACATGTGGTAGCGTGCTTCGTCTGCAGGACTGGCGATGTCTCTGGTGCAGAGAAGTGGTAAGTGAATATGTATTAGTTTTGCTCTGAAATATGTTAAATTCAAAATATAATTAAAGGCAATGATAAATCTTCGGCCAAAATACAAATTACCTGAATTTTATAAGTTCATTGATCTTGTATATTTCATGAAAGAAGGGATTGAACACAGATAGTTTTAGGAACCAGCCATTGGAGTAAGCCTCTACAATATAATGCCATGCATGGACTATAAACCTTTGTGGGGAGCTTCGGCAACTAGTGCAGGACTGCTTGACTGATCCAAAACTACATGCTTCCTGATCACCGATTTACTTTGCTCTTTTTGGGTCATGAATGTTTTATTTTATTCTGTCATACTTTTATATATTGTCAGTTTCAAATTCAAAAATTAAAATGGTTGCATACGTCTTAGCCCTTTGGGTGATGATTTGGAATATTGTTAAAGAATGCTTTTCAGATAAAAATGTGAAAATTATTTCATGGAGGAATAAAAGTAGTCATTTTAATTTGGTGGAATACAGACAGGTGGTCAATACGTCATTACACTTTTTTGCACAAAATTGATTTTTTTTTCAATTATCTTTTGGCCTTTCCCTCTTCTCTCCTCCCCTCGCCTCCCCTCCCTTCCTCTCCTCCCCTCATATCCCCTCCCCTTCCCCTCCTCTCCCCTCCTTCCATCCCTCCCACAGGTGCATTCCAGCTGTAAGTCCCACTACCCCACCAAGTGCCCCCTAGGCCACTGTCGTCTCTCCATCATCCCGCCCACAGCACTCAACTCCATGTCATCCGATGGCTACTGGCAGGCATCGAAGAACGGGTGTGGCAGCCCCCTCCTGGTGTTTGTGAACTCCAAGAGTGGTGACAATCAAGGGGTGAAGTTCCTTCGACGCTTCAAACAGCTCCTCAATCCAGCTCAGGTCTTTGATCTAATGAATGATGGCCCACATATAGGGTGAGTTCTCATTCCAAGTTTGAATAGATTCGACATTTGTCATTAATTCCTCATTACACAATCAAAATTTTGATTACCTGTAAGACTTTCACACACACCAACATTGTGCTTCCTCAGACTGATTATGACTGGTTTGTTCCGACCTTATTCCGCAACTCGGACTTAAAGTGTAACTTCACTCCTAGGCTACTGAAAAAAGGGTTCGTATTGCGGATTGTGTGCACTGTATACATACACACAACACATGCATACATTGATATGCGAGCGTGAGGTTTTCTCAGCGATATCGAGGTCTGTACGCGGCTAGTCACAAGTAAAACAAGACATCATACTCCTCCATTTGTGACTTTTAAAATATCGAAGACATCAGTACTACATGCACAATGAAGGACAGACTGTTGTGGTTTGTACTTTTAATGATACCAGTCCACGCGGTTGGCATGGGGGGGGGGTGTTCCTTGATTTTTCATCCCGGAATGATGCATAATTAGCGGTAATTGAGTAAGCTGTCAGCCGTTGCAGTCGGCCGAGCTGCAGCACAGCATCGCTACGTACGGTGCCTCACATACGCTTCATGACGAGTCGTGTGTAACCTTTTTTCAGTAGCCTAGGAGTGAAGTTACACTTTAAGACCGAGTTACAGAATAAGGTCGTCACATGGTTCCCAATGAACGAAGATAACTAGTGTTGGCCCATGGCACAATTCATTGAATCGATTCTCTCAGATTTGCAGGCTGGTATCCCATCAACCCACCATTCACCAGAAACCAGTTACAATAAGTCTGAGGAAGCACACTTTTATTGTGCGAGAAAGTCTCACAGGCAACTAGAAATTATATTTTGTGTAATGAAGAATTTTTCATCAATAATTTATCTCTACCAAATGGATGAACCTCTTTCAAGATCCAAGGCAAAGTGTCATGTCTATTTTAGCAAATAATTACAAGAGGCCTCATAATATAGGGACAGTCCAAATGTTGGAAAATTTATCGAGAGACCATTAAAGTCTGCTGAAAGACCATTCTCTCCCAAGCTATATTTATGCCATGTCAAGAGATTACCAATACACAAAATAATATTTTGTGTTGGAGGAAGTCGTAGATAATTTTGAAACTTTGACTACAAAGGATAATTGTTGATTTTTCATTGTCCTTTATGGAGGCTGTGATTATTTCTGAATAGTTGGGTTTTTATTTTTGTCATTTTTTATGCAGATTGGGGTTATTTATGAATAGTTAGGTTTGATTTTCATTGGTTTTTATGTAGGTTGCAATTATTTGTGAAAAGTAATTTTTTTGATGTTGTCTTTTATGCAGGCTGCGATTATTCCAAAACTTTGACACATTCCGTATCTTGGTGTGTGGTGGGGATGGTAGCATTGGATGGGTGCTCTCAGAGATCGACAAGATGCAGTTACACAAACAGGTCAGTATGAAATATTTTTTCTTCAACAAAAAATCTGTGATAAAACCTATTATGAATTATAAAATTGATAGAAATATATGAATGAATAATTGATAGATTGATTATTTCATTTATTGTAAAGTGAGAAGTTGGCACATCTTTTTATAATGTGGTCCCACATGAAAACTTGTTTGTTGGGTACACTCGCATATTCAATGTTTTGGTGTGCAGTGTGAATGGTAGCATTGCATGGATTCTCATACAGATAGATAAAATGTGGAGCAACAAATTTATTCCTGGTTCTAATGAAGAAAATTTCCACAGAAAGTAACAAAAATAATACTTATATTACACAGATCCTATATAGTGCATACCATCCTTTTAACAGAAGTGTATAAATGCTCTGCCGATGCATTAGTATCACCCCTGCAATGTAGCATAGCAGTTATGAAGCACTTTTGTATTTCAAGGAATATATATTCCTTCCAGGTATCCAGATTCCTCACTGTGTTAAGTGCAGAAAATGATTTTCGTTGTTGTTGAATGAAGTCAATTGTATAGTAACCCACGACCTTATATTGTTTAATGGATTTAAGCAGTGGACCGCAATGCCTCAACAAAAGTAATATGAATGTTTCATATTACAAATTAAAAATACCTACAAAATCATTCCTCATTAAAACGTTTCATTGTATAGATATTATCATACAAGATTAGAAATGGATATTATGATATTTTCCTGTGTATTGATACACACCTTATATTTTGATGTTTCACATATATGTAACTTTGAAGGAGATTTTTCAAATTCTGTCAATATTTGTTTTTCCTAGTTGTTTGTTCGTTGATACAAGCAACCAAATTCTCTATATAATATCAATCTCCAATTTCCATTTTAAAAGTTACTTAGATTTATCATATTCCATATTTAATAAGAAAATGAATAATTGGGGCAAACATAACCAACTGGATATGATCTGTGATTTATCAATACCCCTAACCTAATTTATTTTCATTTTTGAGGGAGCAATTTAGGTTGACAAATTGTTTTCTGGACCTAATTTAAAGTACAACCAACCTTTGCCTGCGGGCCTCACTAAATTGGTGTCAGGAGTGGGATGTAGATAGATGTAATTCATGAAGAAAGAAATTAGATTAGTTCATGTGTGCTAGATTCATCTATTCCAATTGATAAATGCAATCACTGATATACAATCCACATGCAACCAGGGTTGTGTTTCATAAAGTTGTGCGTGGCTCTACGTACGACTAAACAAATGACTGGTAATCAATTCTTCTGTGTGATTTGGCGCCAGGAGTTAATCATTGAGTGCGAGAAAGGATCACCAGTCGATTGTAAAGTCATGCGTAGATCTACGCACAGCTTTATGAAACACACCCCGGGTTTGATGGCTATTGCAAATCAACTATCTGTATTCTACATTTAGGATGACAGGTTTCCATTAGTTTGTGGTTCGATGATGGTGATATTTTCGTTAGCCCAAATTGATGAGGGGTGTCATTTGTTGTTTTCTCATCAAAAGGACAAAAGTTCAATATGAAGTGAAAATGAGAGATAGAATGAGAAAGAGAGGGAGAGAGAGAGATATAGAATGAGAAAGAGAGGGAGAGAGAGAGAGATATAGAATGAGAAAGAGAGGGAGAGAGAGAGAGAGAGATATAGAATGAGAAAGAGAGGGAGAGAGAGAGAGAGAGATATAGAATGAGAAAGAGAGGGAGAGAGATATAAAAGAAGTGTGTTATCCCTTAGCACAGATTTGTTGTAGAAATAGAAATGAAGATTCCCGTCACAAACTCAATTAACTGAAAACAAAACTTTTTTTCACAACAGCCATGGGATTTCTCAAATTTCACATTCAGACAATAGAAGATTTGTATTTCTATAACCCTTTATTAAGAGATTAGTTGATGAATTTATTTTGCACAAAGTCTAAAAAGCAGATGGTCTTTGAATTTGGCTTGTTAAATCTAATCACCGAAGTTGCTTAATATCACAATACATGTAAATGGAATTGAAACAAAATAGAAAAGGAAAAACACCCAAGTTGCTTCTATAAAAGCAATGAGAGGATCTTGTGAACTTTGTAATCTTATAGAGTCACCTGAAAATGACAATTATCTCTGAATTAGAGTCAGGTGGAGACTCAATAGAGTTGTGTTTTTAGGGTTTTCATGTGAGAGAGAATGATCACGGTTCATAGCATTCATCAATTTCACCTTTTTATTCTCTTTTTATAAGCATGAATAGGATTCAAGGCCAATTTATAAGCACGCTCATTCAAGTCATGATCACACCAAAGTGGAAGAAATATAATTCTTCTTGAATTAGATTTAGATGATTCTCTTTGATGCGCATGGAGAATGAAAGGTCATGTTCATTTGCAATGTTTTCCCAAGTTATTGTTATACATGTATATCACCAGAAAGTGCATTCTTTCTTGAATGACGGTAATTTGAAACAAATTCAGGACAGGATGTATCATTTATATGCAATGTTTTTCAAGTTATTGTAATGTAGAATGAATAGACGTACAAATCAGCCTTGAATCATAGTATGGCTTTTTATGCCTCCGCCACCGTAAGGTTGCCGGAGGCATTATGTTTTCGGGTTGTCCGTCCGTCCGTCCGTCCGTCCGTGCGTCCATCCGTCCGTGCGTCCGTCCGGACCTTGTTACCGCGATAAGTTCAGAACCGCTGGACGGATTTTGACCAAATTTGGCTCAAGTATGTATAACCATGTGAGGATGAACTGATTAGATTTTGGGTTCAGTGGGTCAAAGGTCAAAGGTCACAGGCCCCAAAAACTTTNGCGCATGGAGAATGAAAGGTCATGTTCATTTGCAATGTTTTCCCAAGTTATTGTTATACATGTATATCACCAGAAAGTGCATTCTTTCTTGAATGAGGGTAATTTGAAACAAATTCAGGACGGGATGTATCATTTACATGCAATGTTTTTCAAGTTATTACAATGTAGAATAATAATAGACGTACAAATCAGCCTTGAATCATAGTATGGTTTTTCTGTGATGCATTTTAAAGATCCTTTGTTAGGGTATTTAGGCAAAGTTATTGTTACACACATGTATTATCAGAAATGCATTCTTACTTGAATGAGAGTGATGTATTACCTTGAAACAAATACAGGACAGGAGATATGATTTATATGTAATGTTTTTCAAGTTATTGCAATGTGAAATACTAATACATGTACGAATCATCCTTGAATTATAGAACAGTGTTTCTTTGATGCATTCAAAGGATATTTTGTTTGGTATGTGGGCTGTGTTTACCAAGTTATAAGTATATTCTTCCAAAGATAGATCAGAAAATCTTCCCTTTGTATAACAATAACAGCTGCCTCCCAGTGAAGTCTGAAGTAGATTATACTTCTTGGTTTATGGGCAATTTTATCAGGACTTTTAATATAATCACATGAAAATACAGATCATTATGATTTGATGTTCAAATTGTGAAAATGTTATTGAAATTGAAAATACATCAAATCAATTCAAGTCAGATTAAATCAAAAGCTATAATTAGTCAATCTTTAATTAAAGTCAGGTGTTACAATTGAACCAGATGAAGGATTCTGTGTCAGATTTTAAAGCAATTCCTATCAATCAAGTTATAATAAAAAGAACATAAATTCACAGTCATACTTGCATTTTAGCTAGAAGGAAATAGATGAAACTTTATTCATCCTTCATAACATCACAATCGTAGTTGTAAACATGTAAGAATTACTGCATTCTAAACTAGGGCACATTTTCCACTTTTGCAAGGATTTTAAGTTCTCATTTGATTAGAATGATTGAATTATGGGTATATTGTGAAAGAAATACAAGACGCAAGAGACAGACTAAAGCTTAATATTGGGGGGAAGAGGGAAGAGGGGGTAGAATATGAGTTAGTAATTTAAAGGAAGATTGGCGATGGAGAAAGAGAATGTGAATAAGTGAAAGAGGGAGAACTGAAGAGCAGATATAAAGATAAAGAAGTTTTAAAATGAAGGATATGACAAATGTACTAATTTAACCAATGAGAAAATTGTATTAGTTCACAAAGAACTAGAGCAAAGTGCAGAAAAACATGGTTTGAAAAAAAAATGGAATAGCTGTTCATGTAACTTTTAAACACAGAAAGGAAACAATACATGTATAACACATGCACAGAGGCAATTGGTGTGTAGCTCACAGTTCATATCTACTTTAGATAGCATATCCTGGACGGTATTTTCTGGAAACTGTCTTGTCTTTTCTTTTATCATGAAATTATCTCATCTCCATGCAAATACAATGCTAGAACTGTCTTAAATTGATATTCTGAAAATTGTCTTTTCTGTTATAATACTGTCTTGAAATTGTCAATCTGCTTGAGCTAATATACTCTGTTCATACTCCCTTTTCCCTATCGAAATTGCCTACCTTATTTCAGACGACCAATGAAAATAATTGTATTGTTTGCCACTGAAATATGTCAGCCAAAAAGAAAATGAGGCTTCAGCTTTCAAGTTGTTTAGTTTTATGTTTTTCATCGTTAAAAGTGACTTCTCTTCTCCATTACAGTAAATGTATCCAAGGTTAGAAATTACTTATATGATTCCACTTGACAAAGAATGCAATATGTGATTTTCATTCATTCATCAATGTTTTTGCCACATGCACAATGCTTATCCAATAAGCTGACATACCACTGTTTAAATTTTTCTTCGTAGTATTGCCTCCCATAATCCCATGAATAATTCAACCAACGACACCACGACTTTACGCATCCCGATTTTCCTGGCGCGAGCCGTAAGTTAATTAACTTGGGGAGTCAAACAACCCCCGGGTGTTCCTGAAATTCGATTACGCGGCCAGCTGGGGAGGGTTCTCGTCAGGCCGTAATGGAATTAGCAATGCAGAATTGACTTCTGTTCTTTGGTTATGATACGAGCAAACCAATAGTAGGCAGAGAGAAAATACAAATTCATTGACGTGTGTCTGATTTCATTTTGTCAACACCGTTTTTTCATTAAACAGGTATGCATGACATATGATAGAATCTAGGGCTATTTTTGATCCAGACTTTTATCTTTTGCATGGGTGTTAGGAAAGAATGCCAAATGCTGTGCTGATTCATTATCGCAGGTTTTTATTGTTTGTTGGAGGTCAAAAAGGCAAATTCTCAGCATGTCTATAGATACAATGATTAAATTTTAATTTAATTCTGTTTTGCCATTATTGTAATGCAGCACAATGTAGTTGAATAGATTTAAAGAAAACATCCACAGAAATAACTAAAATTTAAACCATACTTAGCTTCAGCATTGCAGCAATGAAATGCATAATTATGCATTTCAAGGAAAATTCCTGTGAGGTACCCATAAATCGAGAATGGGTTATTAGCTACTCATTAAGTCAATGAAATATAGTATCATTGGTGTAAATTGAAATGCTTATTGAAATGGGAATATAAACAATATTACCAAACAAGTATTTAGTACCACCAACTCAAGTTCAGGTCAAGCCATCTGTTGCAAATTCCTTCATCACACCATGTTGGAATTTCACAATCTTTCTACTATCAGTCTATCTCTATCACAATATTCTTCCGCTTATATTGATTGAAACAAACTTTTTGTATTTTAAAGTAGATATAGGTATGCATAAATCCCTCACCTCTTTGTGATTTTTATATAACTATAGATTCACGTTAAAGCCATCTGTTTGCTAATTCCTTCATCACATCATTCTGGAATTTCACAATCCTCTATCTCTATCACAATATTTCTCCAGGTATATTGATCAAGACAAACTTCTGACTTGGATTTTCAAGCAGATGTATGTATGCATGCTTAAATTCCCACACGTCATTATAAACTTTATATCACTAATTTAGGTCAGGCCATCTGTTGTGAATTCTTTCATCACACCATTCTGGAGTTTCGCAATGTTCCTACTATCTATCTATCTCTATCACAATATTCTTCCGGTCATATTGATTGAAACTTTTTTATATTTAAATGGTATGTATAAATCCCCCACCTCTGTATAATTTTATATCGCCTATAAATTCAGGTCAAGCCATCTGTTGTGAATTCCTTCATCACATCAGTCTTGAATTCCACAATCTTTCTACTATCTGTCTATCTCTCTCTGGCAATTTTCTCCTGATTATATCTGTTAAATCCATCAATCAAAAATGGATTTGGGTGCATCTGAGCAGCTGGGGAGGATAAAATTAGAGCTTCGGCGGCGTTGCAGCTGTTTGGTACCCAAGGGCATCTAAAGTGCATTCTCTATTAGATGAAGATGCTCCCCTATCCACCATCCACCCCCTGATGATACACCCTTGGCATAGCTTTTGGTCTCTTGTTCTTTAATATTTGAAGTGCTGTATGAAATAAAAAGGAATGTAAGAGATAGAGACAAAGAGGAAGTGTGATGGATAATGGGAAGAGTGAGGTAGAGAGAGAGAGAGAGAGAGATAGAGATAGAGATAGAGATAGAGATAGAGGTAGAGATAGAGATATAGAGAGAACCAGAATTTTTAGATCAGATCAAATTGAAGAGGGTATGGTAAGACCAAGCCATAATAAAATCAATGAAAATCAGTTTCAATCTAAATGCACAAGTCTAATTTATGAAAATTTTGTAAGCATAGGTATGTGGTGGTTCCTACTCGTTCCTTTAACCAGAGGGTCGAGGATTGAAACCCACCCATGGTGTTAATTTTCTTCAGCAAGAAGTTTTATCAATACTGTGCCACACTAGACTCATTTGAGGTGAATGTGTACCTTGTAAGAATTTATTTCTTGAAATGAATCACGCTGTGTACAGTTGCATTGCTAAAGCCAGGGTAATTATGTTACATTAGAGAACACTAATATGGACTCTTGATAAATTTATTGGTACATGTATTATCAGTGTTTTAATCCTTTCTTATTTTTTTATTTACAGTGTCGCATTGGTGTGCTACCTCTTGGGACGGGTAACGATTTAGCCAGAGTACTAGGCTGGGGGACAGCCTGCGATGATGATACTAATCTACAGGTCATACTGGAGAAACTAGAGATAGCAAGCACTAAAATGCTAGACAGGTAAGTCTACTACCTTGTGTTAGGCTTGTGGGACAGTCTGTAAGTATGATTATAGAAACTAAAGCTAGCTAGAACTAGAATGCTGGACAGGTGAGTCTACTAGCAAGTGCTAGGCTTGTGTGACAGTCTATGAAGATGAAACTAATTTATATTTTCAAACTAGGAAAAAAAATAGGAGATATATCTAGCAATAAGATGCTGGACAGGTGACTCTACTACCTGTAGCTAGTGCTAGGCTTGTGGGACAGCCTAAATTGACTACAATAATCTACAGGTCAGACTAGATAAACTATAAATAGCTAGCACTAAAATGCTGGATAGGTATTAAGGCCTTGTGTGCTTATATACAGTAAAACTCTGCGCAGTTACATGACGCGACAATGAGATGAACAAACTGTTGTCGATAGGAATTAGTAAAAGCCCGGTCCAAAGAAGGCTAATAATCACAAAGAAATCTCTTCTTTGCAAATTTCTTCTTCTGCATTCTTAGGGGGTGTTGTTCAAAATCAACTGCAAATCGACTGCAACTTTTCAAATTGTAACACGTATATTCATTTGCGCATGGTATGCGCATTCAACAAGATGCACATGATATAATGATTTTGATTGGCACGTTCCGATCAAGTGCAACTTACGATCAATTGCAACTTTTGAACAACACCCCCTTTGTCTCCCTTCTATAGATGGAGTATATGGATACAGGAGATCCCTATGGCACACACAGAAGACATCACCGGAGTGATCCGGTGGAGAGGGAGCAAAATTGATTTGAAACCATCAATATCTTCTCCCTTTCTCCCTCTCCTAGATGGAGTATATGGACACAGGAGATCCCTATGGCGCACACAGAAGAAGTCACCGGAGATGACCCGGCGGAGAGGGAGCACATTGATTTGAAACCATAAATGTCTTCTCCTTTTCTCCCTCTAATAGATGGAGTATATGGACACAGGAGATCCCTATGGCGCACACAGAAGACGTCACTGGAGATGACCCGGCGGAGAGGGAGCACATTGATTTGAAACCATAAATATCTTCTCCTTTTCTCCCTCTAATAGATGGAGCATATGGACACAGGAGATCCCTATGGCACACACAGAAGACGTCACCGGGTCGACGGAGAGGGATAATAAGATGGGTGTGGATGCAGAGAGTCACCGGGAGAAAGAGATGATCTCGGGCTATGAGGATTCCGTGGCAACGCATCTCGCTAAGATCCTACATTCAGATGAGAACACTGAGGTCATCTCATCAGCAAAGTATGTGTCATTCAAATTTAATTTATGGACCTACAATCTTTAGATCATGTGCTCACCTATAAGCCCATCAATTCCCTCTTAA
>BQKZ01000136.1:5835-18782 GCA_036244855.1 Temnopleurus reevesii | reverse complement strand
TGAACGTGGCGCATGTAATTTATACCGGAAGTACCCGTCACAACCTGAAATCGATACCCGCCTGGTCAGGTCAGGGGTGGACCAATCAAAATTAAGCATTTGATCCACGCTCTCTAGCGGCGAAAAGCTTACAACTATAGTCGATCCCCCGAATTGTGACAACATCTGTATGCTAAATTATTTTCTCGTACAGTATGCAGTCCAACCTCTTTAGGAAGAGGACTGATATAACAAGCTTTCAATGTAACAAGATGATTTTTGTGGCCATTGCTCCGTTTCCTATTGCATGTTAACCCTAATAGAACAAAATTTCGATACAAAGTGGAAATTTTGCTGGTCCCAGGGACCTCATTATAATGAGGTTCAACTGAACTTCAAATTTCTAAACATAATTTGAATGATATTCTGTTTTTCCTTTGTAGGACATTGGCGTAACCAAGGTGGGACATATCAAGAGAATTCAACAAGCGATCAAAGACTTAGAGAAGAGAGAGGCCGACCCAACTATACTGGAGGCGGGCCCTTCAGGCAGCGGAGGTCTGTGATTGGTTCAATCTACTGGCCAAATATCAAGCTTGATGCCGTAGCGGTAATTTATTCCATGGCTGGATGCAAGTTTGTGCTATTTGAAAATATTCTGGTTATTGTAGAACTAGCCTTTACTCAGTCCTTTTAACAAAATGTCAAAATTGATTTTAAAAACGGCGTACAATACAGACATACTAAAAGCTTTTTGACAAAAATGTAAGAATGTAAGATATTGATGAGATGTTTGTGGAGATTGCATTGCAAATCTGAGTTTTTTTTTTCAGAATACAGCATTTTTATTTCAAATGTCAACATGTTGGATGCAATTTTGTAGCAATAACACTTTTATTGATTTGCCACAGTCACGGAGTTGAAGAAGATAGATAAAAATATTAAAATTTTCACAAAAGTCTTTCCGCGAGACAATTTTTATCAATATTATGGTAGATTTGCCATCGATTTTTGCAATTTTTTTAAACGTAGAATCAATAGTCAACTCTTTAAAAATTGGAATCATCAACAATATTACAAAAACAGTTGTAAGCTTAAGAATTCTTTGCATTTTTACTCACTAATATTGTGAATTTGCCACAGATGTTTGCCATTTTTGTTACTCAAAGGGAATCCAATAAAACCTGGTTCTAATCGTATTATATACATTTATCGTTTGCATATGATAAGTCAACGCAGGGACATATGAATAATAGCTTACAGTTGTAATAATGAAGCTTTTAGGTATATTATACTCAATCAAACTATGCAATTCATCCTCAATAATCTGTTTATTTACAAAGGGCATTCTAAATGTTATCAAATTATGCAGTATGTGAGATGAATTAAAAGGAATTCAACTTACATGTATATACCCTCAACTACTGGAACCGGATGGTCCCTGTACATTGGAATTACAGTTGATTGGAATTACAGAAATCAGTATTCTATGGGTTAAGTGAGTGGTATTTCATTTGGCATGTAAACATGATACATGCAAATTGTTTGATGTTTCAAAAACATCAAATATTACTTTCTTTAAAACAACTTATTATTTGGAAACAGCCTTGTTTTGTTAAACAGCGCAAATATGCATCGTGTACAAAAATATGAATAAGTTTATTGTTTAGATATTATTGTTCCGAATGGTGTCATGCTAAAAAATTGTAGAGAAAGCATCCGTCTTGCTAGGCGCTCTCACTAAAATAAACTCAAGAAGTTGGCTGAGTTGGCTGATTCAACCCAGACAAGGCAAGACGACGACTTTCGCAGAACAGACGTGCATAAAATTGTCGCAAAGATTTTCCTTTTTTTTCAGTTTGGATCATGATGGTCTTGAAAAAACAAAATCTTCCCAAATTTATGAATGGTTCTTAACCAGAGATATTTGTTTTAAAAAAATATATTTGATTCAGGATTGACATCGTTTGATTATGTTTATTGTTCCATTGTACTATGCTATGAATACAAGAACATGGGGCTGGTCCCTATTTTGTAAAGTATTAGATTTTCTAGTCTGCTCTTATGCCAATGTATATAAAAAAATATTGGGTGTTTTGTTCAAAGAACCAAATTTCCTTCATGCTTTTTCTATTGAGAAATATTTATAGGTTTCATGAGGTGAAGGACTTAGGATTAAGCACAAATATCCATGATCAGGTCCATGTATTTCACACTAAAATCACTGTCTTTTTCATATCTGTGTACAATTATCTTAGATGTCGAATCAGTTTTATATCCTCTTAGAGGTTATTCAATAAAGGAGATTTTATAAATTCCATTTGTTAAGTCATTCTCAATCAGTACACATTTTTATCCATTTTTATCCATTTTTACCCAATATCATTTCTCTAATTTCAGGTTTTGATATGCATGCAGGTCAACTTTTTCTCATGCATCTGTGTAGCTTTTCTTGTATGAAATTCTTATGTAGCATTTGTCAAGTTCAATTTTTTCAATTTCCACTTCTTATCTTTCTGAAAAAGTGGGTGAAGATAATGATTTTAGTATGCATTGTGTGTTTGATATTGCCAAATTTGTTTTAGTCATTTTGTGATAA
This sequence comes from Temnopleurus reevesii, assembly GCA_036244855.1. NCBI lineage: Eukaryota > Metazoa > Echinodermata > Echinoidea > Temnopleuroida > Temnopleuridae > Temnopleurus > Temnopleurus reevesii. Next base: position 16,204 of record BQKZ01000136.1, on the reverse strand, counting down.
AGTTTAATTATTTTTCATAGCAATAGACTCCAAGATGAGTGCAGAAGTGAAATTGTATCATTCTATAGTTTGCTTAAACCAACCCCATACATAGTATTCCCTTTAATCCCAATCAGAGTTTGCACAGAAAGAGAGAGCATTTCTTGGAAACAGCTTCGTCTTACAGACAGTGTATACTTTTTGTTGCAACAGAATATTTTCATTTCCCTCCTGTTGTATGATTTCTTTGAAAGTTGTAGGACATTTTCATATGGATTTCCAATTTTTCTGATGGACAGGACAGGTCATTTGCTTTGTGATTTAGGATGATGAGATTTGAAGTGTGGCTACCTCTGTATAGGTTTCACTGGAGCAACTGGGAAGGTAATGGGTTTGATGTAAGCGTTTAACTAAGTTGTGAATGTTATAAATGAGAATTTACCGAATGTGCAGAAGATGCAGAAAATCTGCGTGCAGAAATATTGGCTCATACATTATTGTGCTTGTATGATTGTACAGTGTATAGAGTGTTATTGAGAAGAATGGATAGGTTGTGAAAGTTTTGAATGTGAATTTATTGACATATGAATATGCAGTAATTCGAAAAATGTCTGCACATGAAAATATTGGCTTGTACAGTATTGTGCTTGTGTGTTATTGCAGTGTGTATAGTGCTGTAGAAAAGACTTACATGTAAAAGGATTGAAAAGGATGATGTTTTGAGAAAAGAACCCTGCATTTGATATTTTGCAATTTCTGTGAGTGACTTAGCAGACGCGAGACTTATACTGTGCGAAGATATTGCAGGATCGTTTTGACTGCGCTGTGATTATGTTAACGGATGGGAAGATGGGTGTGTGATAAGTTGTGAAAGCGAAATTCATCAACTTGCAAATATGCAGCAGATAAAGGGATTTGAGGAAATGTATGCAAAAATGTTGGCTTATACAGTATTGTGCTTGTGTATGTGCAGTGAGTAGTGTGTGGTAGAAAAGGAGGAAAATTTTAGGAAGTCGATACATGTACAGTGTATATAGAAGTGAATGGTGTAATCTATTTGTAAAAAGAAAACAGTTAAAGTGGTTGTAAAAGACTTAATGAAGTGAGGGCGAGAGAGCAGAATTTTACAAAGGAGATAGAAAGACACATATAAGGATCTAGAATGCAAGATCAAAGCTTGGGATCTGAAAGGGAAGACCAAATGTTCCATGGAAAGATGATGAAAAGTGAGAGGGTTGATCTGAAAGAGTCAATGGAAAGATGCAAGAATGAAGGAAAATGAGAGGGTTTGTGGTGATGGTGGTGATGGTGGTGATAATGATGATGATGGTGGTGATAGTAGTGGTGGTGATGGCGATAATAATGATGATGGTGGTGATGATAGTGGTGGTGATGGTGATGGTGGTGGTGGTGATGATGATGGTGGTGGTGATGGTGGTGATGATGATGATGATGATGATGATGATGGTGGTGGTGGTGATGGTATCGGTGGTGATGCTGGTGATGGTGATGATGAGGATGAATGATGATGGTGGTGGTGGTGATGGTATTGGTGGTGATGCTGGTGATGGTGATGATGATGATGGTGATGATGGTGATGGTGGTGGACGGTGGTGATGATGATGGTGATGGTGGTGATGGTAGTGGTGATGATGGTGGTGATGATGGTGGTGATGATGATGATGATGATGATGATGATGATGGTAGTGGTGGTGATGATGATGGTAGTGGTTGTGATGATGATGGTGATGGTGGTGATAACGGATGATGGGAGTTATATACTGTATTATATGTGCTGGTGTTTGTGCGTGTATGTGCATGTGTTTGTCTCCAGATATGCTAACGGTAGGTGGGGATTTGTGTACTTGAATGTTTTACACGTCCCAACCATTATGTATTTGGAGGGAAGAAAATGATTTGTGATCATAATAGAATCATGTTTCCTAAGCAATTAATTATTTTTCATTGATAAAAAGGGAAATTATATTACACTCATAATGGAAATTCTCTTTATTCCCTCTTTTCCATCCAAATCATCCCTGTTTTCTGTCTGACAGATCTGGAGGGTGTTTCATCAAGATTTGTCGCAGAGACAATTAGTCAGCGCTGACAAATTCCTTGATTGTGATTGGATGAAAAGCACTATCGCTGACAGTTGCTATGGGAACTGTCGGAAAATGACTCCATGTCGCTGCGACAAATCTTGATGAAACACCCCCCAGGAGACCTGATGTATGCTCATGCACATGGAAGTGGGTGTGTATGTATTATGTACCGGTATCATGAATATTTGCAAGGGTTGGTTTGTTATGGATAGATATGTGTGTTGGTGTATGTGTGTGTGCCTTTCTGTATGTATGGAATGAAGATGGAATTTATGCTGATGAATGCGTACTGAAAGAGATCCTGCAAGAGCAGACTTGTACTCTGTGGGAAAAAGAAATGGGAGGAAAAGAGAAGAAAAGTTTGAGACAAAATGAATGGACAAAAAAAGAAGAAATATACATGTAAATTTATTGGCAGAGAGAGAAAGAGAAAGAGAGGGAGAGCAAGAGACAATGAAAATTGGTAGATGAACAAAAGTTAAAAAAGCATAACAAAAAAAGAAGCCTAAGAAATTTAAGAGTAAAGTTTCATTGCTTTAGTTTCATACATTAGAATGGTTGGATGGATGGATGGATAGAAGGGCAGATGATTGTAGAGAATGAAGACAAATTTGATCAAGAGAAAGATTGAGTGATGGGTAGAGACAACAGGAAATTTTGCAAAAGATGCATGTAATCGGTGAAAAGTGAAAGTTGACAGAAAACTGCAAATAAAAGATCATGACATTTTCCAAAAAGGGTTATATTGCATTCATAGTAAATGAGAGATGGATCTGTTATTGCTTCTGTAGAGGCAACAAACTTTTTAAAAATGTTCACTTGTTTTAATTCCCATAGACTGATGTTCAATGATCTTTCAACTTTGAGAATGTGAAAATAAAATCTGGTATTTATGTAATTATGTCTGAAATTCACAAAACTGTGTGTATGCTAACATATTGGCTTTATTTTTTTTAATTATTTTTTTTTTACAGTAGATAGAGAGATGAATATAGGATAGAGGAAGGATATAAGATAATTTAAAATGAAAGAAGTGTAGAAGACCAGCAAATCATGGAAGATTTAATTTTAAAAGATATGAATGAAGTGTAAGAAGTAGAGACATGTTTATTAGAGATCAAAAAATAGATGAGTCAAGAGATAAATGATGGCAAAAAATTGATTGTGTAACTGAATGAATAAAAGAAGGAAAGAGGGTCAAGGAAGAATAGAGAAATTGTGAGAAAGGGATGGAAAAGGTGAAAATTTGTAAAGCGGTTAAGGAAAATTCAATTAAACACCATATAAATATAGACTTGTTATAACAGATGAAAAGGATAGAGGAAAAATGAAAAATTAAGATATCTATCAATCGTGAAAATATCAAGATTAATATTTCCCCTGTCATATTTTAAGATCTGATACAATGTTCTGTAAGACACTTTTATTTTATGTTTTTATATTTTACATTTGTAATAATTTAGGCAATACAGATGGATGAATTAGGCACAATTGTTCTTAATCTTTCAACTTGCTAAATATTATTTTATGTACTATAATGTCATGTGCCAAACCACTTTGTATATCCACTCTGTAAACAATAGTTAAAGATATGATAGAACACAAATGAATTGGTGATGAAACAACTTTAAATATTGCTACATTTGTACACATACTGTAGCTGTAGTTGTGTATACCATGTATTACTTGGTCTTACAATGTATGTAAGGATAAACACGATGGCCCCTATTCCGATATCGGGGTTAAGGCATTATTATTTAGATCCGAGCTATTTAAAGGTTAAACCAGTGGTCTAAATGACAATGACTTAAACCTTGCTATCGGAACACGGGCCTATTGCTTTAGAGCGCTTTTGAGGGTATAGAGTCATAAGTTTGACTTATGCCCTGTCCAATATGATCAGTTTCATTCAGAAAAAAAATAAACATCAACTCAAGTAGTTAGATTTCAAAATGGTGGGCAGAAGACATTTGCTAAAAATTTTAATGTGCGACCAACCCATCACATAGACACTTATTTCACATTGTTCTGGAAAAAGGTTAATATGCATATATTTCTCTCCTTTGTAATTTCTTGTTGGAAACATTGATTGCAATTTGTCCCATTTTCCTCTGCTGCAAGTACATCATATCATTTCCACAAATATTTCATTCCATATTTTCATGAATCTTGGGTACAGAACTAGAAACAAATTTGCATAATCAACTATTTCCCCCATTCAATTTCACCTATCATCATTTTTTATAGCATTTCCAATGTTTTTTTTTTGTTTTTTTACATATGACTTACAATTGTTGGCATGCCATCTTTTCGTAATTGAATTTCTGGAAGTTTTTCTTTTAATGGGATGTGATAATACTGTTCTTTTTCCTAGTCTACCTCTTTCCTCAACCCAAGATTTTGTTCCAAATCTTTATAAAAAGTTGTATCTTTAGTTTATCATTTTTGTTAAATGTATAGATAGTAAGGTTTTTGTTTTAAGATTTCCCAAGTTTCTGTATAGATAACGGGAATGGATGAAGTTTGACTTCTTCATTTCATAATTCAGAAGAGTTTGAAAGGAGCAATGGAACCCATAACATTTTTTGAAAGAGGATACTTCCTTTTTGCTCTATTTTTACAGCACAGAGACTAGTTTAAGAATGTAATATAACCCAGAATCTGTACAGTGTTACAATATGTGAATGGTACAAACGGTCATGAAAGTCCATATAAGTGGACTTCCAAACGAGTTTTGATATCCACCTCCCTAGGTAGATTTTCATGACCAGAGCCCCATAACATAAAGGTTTGCGATTAATTGCTAATCTGATAGCGATTGATATCAATCGCAAGTCTATGGCAAAGCATGTACTAAAGTTTGCAATTGAACGCAAACCTTTATGTTAAGGTTCAGCTGGTTATATGAACGGCGATACTTTGTGAACGGCCGACCTTATATCACTTAGGGGGTGTTGTTCAAAAGTTGCAATTGATCGCAAATCAACTGCAAATCAGTTGCAAATTGTATGCGCATTTTCATTCGCTTCTAAAAAGAAACAATGATTTTGATTGACACGTTTCGGTCAACTGCAACTTGCGATCAATTGCAACTTTTGAACAACACCCCTTTATATGTGAACAGTGCACAACTGGCCTTCCGAACTGGCTTCAGAAACTAATTTAGTGGAAAACGGTTATGAAAAACTGGATGTGAACGGGGTCTGAGGTATGAGGAGATTTGAAGGATCCATGTACACTGTGTTGCAGACAATGCAATTATATTGTGGTTAGTTGCGCCAGCTGCTTGTAATAAAGCTAACAAAACTGGATGTGAACGGGGTCTGAGATATGAGGAGATTTGAAGGATCCATGTACACTGTGTTGCAGACAATGCAATTATATTGTGGTTAGTTGCGCAGCTGCTTGTAATAAAGCTAACAAAACTGGATGTGAACGGGGTCTGAGATATGAGGAGATTTGAAGGATCCATGTACACTGTGTTGCAGACAATTCAATTATATTGTGGTTAGTTGCGCCAGCTGCTTGTAATAAAGCTAACAAAACTGGATGTGAACGGGGTCTGAGATATGAGGAGATTTGAAGGATCCATGTACACTGTGTTGCAGACAATTCAATTATATTGTGGTTAGTTGCGCCAGCTGCTTGTAATAAAGCTAACAAAACTGGATGTGAACGGGGTCTGAGATATGAGGAGATTTGAAAGATCTATGTACACTGTGTTACAGACAATGCAACGATATTGTTGTTAGTTGCGCCAGCTGCTTGTAATAAAGCTAACAATATTGATGTGTAAGCCTAGTGTAAATGGGCTTTTAGGGATTAATAAATTCATACTTCTGCCTGTGCCACATAGCAATTTGATATATAAGCAATAGATAAAATGTTTCATACTTTGTTATAATTGTACACACTTTGTGATATAGATTGAAATGTCGCCAAATACTCCTGCACATACTTTTGTAGATAAATACAAATAATACTTTGTAATATGCTATATGGTTATTTATTCATTTATAGTCCTTTGAGGGTATATTTATAGCTGAGATTTTGTATGGTTAGGAATGTTTCTGAGACATTTGCAATTTTTTGCACACTTTTATACTTGCCCTAATGGCCTGTTTCCTCTTTGTAAAACGGAGGAATGTTGATGTGAGACTGTCAAAGAAAACGATAAAAAGTGCAATTTTTGTCTCTTCGAATTAGCCTTCTTGCCTATCATTTGTTTCTACACCGTTAGTATATCTGTCTGTCACTATCTGTTATTTTGTATGAAATTCCGCTCTTGAAATAGTATTTAGAGTTATCCAATCTTCAAATAATTATGATTTCTATGTATGAACATTAGAATGCCAGATTCATTTTTGTGTCCGTTTTAGGCAGTGTCAATTGACAGAGCATTTGTACAAAGAAATTTTGTAATGATGAAAAAAAATGATACATGTTCTTTTTTTACGCAGGTTTTTTGTTGAATAAAAAATAGGTAAGAATAAAGAGCAGTTGCTAATTGGAAAATGAATGATTGTGGCTCTTATTTTGGTGGTAATTGATTATTAAAAGCAATGAGAGGAATGCTTATGATGGCGATATTGGTGATAATGATTGTAAATATGGTGATGATTTTGACTTTTATAAAGATGATGTTGGTGATGATGGGGGGGGGGGGGTGATGGTGCACCCCATGGAGTATGCAGCACATCAATGTAAAAAAAAATAATGGGCAAGGGGATATTTTTGCATGGCCTGAATATATAAAAAATTCCCCGCTTGTTGCCTAACAGCCCCGCAATAAGCCCCCTGTATTTTGAGAGAGAACAGTCTCTCCACACCTAAAACCCATTTCTTGGAAGTTGTCAAAATATCCCTTAAAAGGTCCCCCAAAATGTCATTCGCGATTCCCCCCCCCCCCACCCTGGAATGTGATTTTCCTTTATGTTTCTAGATACGAAGAAAAGGAAAGTACACTGCGTGCCAAAAGTGATGTGGCTAATTTTCTACTCATTCAAGGAAAAAAATACTTGCCCCCCATGGTGAGTGTCCCCATGGTGATAATGATGAGGATAATGAAGACAAGATGGCGGTGGTGATAATGATGACAATAGTGATGATGATAATGGTGATTTTGATGATGGTGATGATGATGGTGGTGATTATGGCGATGGTGGTGATGATGGTGACGATGCTCCTGGTGTTAATAATAATGGTGGTAAAGGTAATGGTTTAGGTGGTGATGATGGTGGTGGTAATGATTGTGGTGATGGTGATTATGATGATGAAGACAATGATAATGCTGGTGGTGGTGATGACGATGATTGGTGTTGATGATGATGACAATGGTAAATGATGATTGTGATGATGGTGATGATAATGGTGAATATGATGATGGCAGTGATGATGGTGACAATTATGATGATGATGGTAATGTTGATGATGATGGTGGTCATGATGGTGATGGCAGAGGTGACGATGGTGGTAATGGTAATGATGATGATGAAGACGATAATGATGCTGATGGGGATGATGATGATGGTGCTGATGGTGATGATGGTGAAGACAATAATGTTGGTGGTGATAATTGATGACAATGGGATTGATGATGGTGATGATGATTGTGGTCATGACCGTGATGACAGAGGTAACGATGGTGGTGATGGTGATGATGATGGTGAAGACGATAATGATGCCGGTAGTGATAATGGTGGTGGTGATGGTGATGATGGTGATGATGATGGTACTGATGATTGTAAATATCCTTCTCGCGAGAGGATCCTGCTGGTCTCCGACAGGCGCTCTATATTATTTTCGGACTCTCCCGCCCTACAGATGTTAGGAAAACGCATTTTAGAATAGTAAAAATCAAAAATTTTCTGGTGCAGCTGCCCAAACTTTCCACTGGGACTTCGGACCATGTGTGTGCCTCCACCCCCTACAGATGCCAGGATAATGCATTTTAGAATCGTAAAAATCAACATTTCCTGGGACAGCTCTCTCCGAACCTCCCACTGGGGCTTTGGGCCCGTGTCTCTCGCAATATGCTTCTCCAATATCCTTCTCCTGAGGGGATCCTGCTGGCGCTTCAATTCATTCATACAGTTTTTGTGATAAAATAACATTTTTGTTGGGGGGGGGTTAAAATATTATGATATGTTAAGAAACATGCTTATAGACACTGGAAAATAGATTGATTTTGAAAAGAATACTTATACCGTCATATGACATCGTTTGATTTACTTCATATCGTGGGTAATGGTCATAAAAAATGTACCTTCAATTGTACAATTTAGACATGAAAGTGCTCTTTTTTTTCATCCCCCCCCCCCTATCAAAATTCGTTCCACCGCGCTTGCTGTTATAGCCATGCTGATTTATCACGAGTTGCATGAAGAACTTTTACCCGAGTTATCGTGATCGATTCTTTTGAGCGCTTCAAAAATCTACCACATGTACCGGTACCATCACTACACTACGGAACTTAAGCAAAGAAGACGGAAGGGCCGATCAGAACGTTATTTCTCAAGGGCGGGAAAATCTCGCGGGCAGCTAAGGTTGAGAACGTTATTTCAGGTCGATCCTCGCCGGGAATAAGGTTCTCATCAAGACGCTATATAGTGTGAAGACGTATTTTATGTCATCACTCCAAGTCTTTCGTGGCCTGGTTAGTTCAGCGTGAGAATTCCTAAATTATACAAATTATAATGAAGTATAATCATAACTATATGTAATAATAAGAAGTACAAGTCGAAAAGATCCCACCCTTACAACAAAAAGGTCTCTTTTTCCTTTTTCGCCCTCCCTTTCATGCTGGGGAAAGAAGATGGCATAATACTCTTGTCATGTACTCGAATGCCTTACGTGCATTGTTTACTTCATAAATACCGATCTATTAATTGTAGTTTGTGTAGACCCAATCAATCGAATTATACCGTTCTCTTCTAACGTTGGCAATGCTTAATATACTAGGGACTTTTAGCAAAGAATACGGGAGTGCCGATCACAACGTTATAGCTCTAAGGTCCGTTTCACAAGTAGCGTTGTGTTGGTGCACCCTAAACGGACGGACCTTAGAGCTAACGTTCTGATCAGCCCTTCCGTTCGTACTAGCTACTAAATTTCGGAAAAATTGAAACATTGCTCTATATAGATATATATACATACATACATACATACATACACACACGCACACACACACACACACACACACACATACACACACACACACATATACACACACACACACACACACACACACACACATTTCCCCCTCTTCTTCTCCACAAAATGCTCTCTCCATCCTCACTGTAATGAATGAAGGATATAATGCAGATATGATATTTCTAACCTTTTGAGCGATGATATTTGTGGTGCTATGAGATCAGTATGTGTTCGAACATACACACAAACACACACAAAATACCATACAACGCACACACACGCACTACACACAAGAAAATGCATTACAGTTACACGCAAACATACATACAGCATTCACATACACACCACACACACACACACACACACACACACACACACACTCTCACTCTCATCCAGACAAAACGTAAACATTTAGACACAATTTTTGTTGAATTCTTTCTTTATTCCAATTCGTGCCTAAAAAGTTCAGTTGAAACTTAAGTCTATGAAACTTAACCCTAATCCCATTGGGATATTTCAGTCGCGCCGAAATTTGACATGGGTATAGTCTGCGATGTTAACTCTTAGATTGCATAGTCATATTTTCACAAATCTACTCATTATGCTAATTATGCTTTAATTATGCATAATTATGCATGAATTCTAACAAACAGCAATAAATCACTTGCTGAAGCTCCAAATGTGCTGATTTTTGGTCTAGATACACATAGTAATGTGTCAGACATATTGTCATTAAAAGAAAATGCAATCGAAATCTATTTCTTATGTATTTTATTGTTTTTGTGAATTTCTTATGTATTTCTTTGTGTTTTTTTACTTTATTATTTCTATTGTTTTTTCGATGGGAATTATTGGTGACATTATTAGAGGCATAGAAAATGAATTTTAAATTCAGTTCATTCATTAATATGCAAAATAGACAAGGATTTATGAATATTGACTAAAAACACAAATTGCATTGACTTTGTACATAAAATCACGTTTTGGACTCATATTTGGCTCGACGAATATTTTTCAAATGCGCGTAGCGTCGGTACCACATACCCGGTCATCACGAATTTGGTGTCAAAAGTTGCGCGAGACTTGAAAGATAAAAGTCAGAAAAAATTATGGCGCGAGCTTCTCGCGTTTCA
>BQKZ01000135.1:146036-166320 GCA_036244855.1 Temnopleurus reevesii | reverse complement strand
GGCCATCATCATCATCATCATCAAAACGTATCTGGTCAAGGGTGTCAAAAATGCCTCGCGTCAAAATAGGCATGAGGCGATCTCAAACATAATTGTCCTACGAGATTTTGACGAAATTGAATGCTCGGATCGTTAAATCGCTTGAAAATTTTTATAAAATTGACTGTGAAAACATATATTTAATATGACATTTCTTTCTTGATCTAAGGATTTGATTGAGGTAATGAGGAGTGAATTGAGCGGTCATTATCTCAGCGTTGTGGAAGGCTTGCTGGACGAACCGCCTGTGTTCCTCGCTAAAGCCATTCATAAATATTCCACGGTGAGTTTCTCCATACCCAGCTGGATCCAGAATTTGGCTATTTTTTTTTAATAGATTTAATTAAACATATTTGTTCTGGGGCCTGTAACATAAAATATGCAATTAAACTTACGATAAATATTAATCGTAAGTCTATGGCAAAATGGCATTCTTGTATGGCATTTAATCATATCTCATCTTTATGTTACAGGCCCCAGGATAACAATATCAGTTAAAACTGTGATGGTCATGAGATTCAAAAACATAAACAGAGTATACCAAGAACATTGGAATATAGGTAATGAATACGTAAATACACAGAAAAAAATTTATTATACATGCATAAATAATATATGAAACACTTATTGTAAAAAAAAAATATATGTTAAACGATAAGTTTAGGTTAGGGGAGGGGCGGTATGAGGATCCTTCCCGGCCACTACTGAGCTATAAAAATAACCTATTTTCTATATCCACTTCTATCTATTTTTATTTTCTTACAAACTCATCGGATTATAAAGGCTGGTAGATTCTGAATCGTTGGGTATTGTCGAATTTACGGTGTCACATTCTAAACTCAAAACGTTTTGGTGCAAAATGCTGTTCCGTCATTCATTCGCATAAATTTTAGCTACAGTTTCATATTGTTAAATTGTCAGCTGTGAACTAGCAACTTATCATCTTTTCGGTGTTTTTTCTCTCTCTTTCTCTCTCCCACCTCTCTCTCTCTCTCTCTCTCTCTCTCTCTTTCTCTCTCTCTCTCCACCTCCATTTCCGTGGTCCCTTCTGCCATTTGTGGGTTTTCGAAATTGGTGGACGGACCGGAGGCTTGTGGACGGTAAAAAACGAGTGCGCATTTGATCTGCGCATTAAATGACAAATGCTCGACTGATTTGCACACCTTCCAATGCGCTCATCATACTCGTTTTCTTACATTCTTGGTTTCTTTGCTTCTCTTTTTTCAGGATACCAGCCTGATTCCGACCTCTGACCTCGCCTTACGTCTCCTTGAGATAATATTCCCTTTGAATTATATTGTAAGTTCCCATGGAAACCACTTTGGTGTCGTCTTATTTTCATTTGCATCATTGCGTTTGTTCTATAAGTTTATGGACCCTATCTCAAGGTGGCTTCCTTTTGGCTAATGCATAACTTTGGGGATAGCCGAACGAATCAATAGCCTTAGCCAAGTGTGTCTTTTGTGAAATGAAGGCGGTCCACATTGGTAGAATTTCACAGTGTACACAAATTTTACTTAATGCCAAGATAAGCATTAATCGGAAATTAATCGGAAGCCAGCCAAGCCTATCCCCTGTGAATTTCTGCTCTTCACATAAACGTAATGCTAACGTAAAGGCTAACTCACACATTTACGTTTATGGCAAACGCATGCTCAGCATTCATGCCATTTCGTGAACGAAGAAATACTGAGGAACAACGCTTAGCTGACGCTAAAATGTGGATAGTCGATCGCTAGACGAACGCCTTCAACGTCCGTCGGCCAGGCTGCGTCTTCGCTCCGTATTTATGCGTTCACGAAGCGTCATGTACGTAAGCCATAGCCAGCTTAAAGGCCGGCTCACACTTTTGTGTTTTTGGCCTGCGTCCGTCCAACGAATTTAGAAATTAAACACAACGTACGACGCAGGTCATACGCCGGGCTGACGTACGGCGTACGCTCGTTGGGCGCAAGCCGAACGTCAGTCCACCGTCTGATCAGCGTATACTCTGTGCTCGCTCGGGGAACGTTTTTAATTTTCAAATACGCTGGGCCGATTCAGGCTAAAAACGCAAAGGTGTAAATCGGCCTTAATTTAAGATTGTAGAACGTCTTTTTAGGGAATTGAAGGACCTTCGATTAAGTGGGAGGGAGGAAGATGGGCAGGGGTTGGTGGGGGGGGGGGGTATAGTTGTAATGTTGAAAGTGATAATATCATTATATTTTCTTGTTTCGCGAGAAATAATTTCACATTGATTCACGATTTTCGGATATTTTTTTCAACATTTGAATTGCATGAATAAAAACAAATTAATTTGTCATACATTCCATTTTCTATTACAGGAAACAAGTTACATCAAAGAAGTTTATCAACAAGGTAAGTTTATCAAGTTTTCATTACACATTAAAAATCGAAGTAACAGTCTCGAAGATCAAATAGGGACTCCGCCAAAACGCTTACATGTTGTATTCGTTTTCTCTAGTTTGACACGTACGCTGCAAAAACTTGGTTGTTCACAATATGTTACACCATAAAAAATATTAGAATAACACAAGTGGTAATTTACATTGATTCTAACGTTTTTTTAAACTCCGAAATATAATGGTGAAGGTATAGGTTTAGATATAGTAATACCCTCCCATGCCATAAGTATTGCAACATAGACCCATTCTTAATTTCTTCAGGACACACGTATAACTCAATATCATGCACTGGCCCTTTGAAGAAAAATGTTATAAAATATCTCAGGATTAGATTCCGTACTCAAGAACTATAACTTTTTGGAATATTACTCGTTCTCAAAACCTAATGGCCAATACACGATCTCCCATAAAATTATAACAAACACATGCCATGAAGGAACTGAGAGTGACGTCTTAAACTAAGGTTGGCTATTTTATTTTGCATTATATGGGGTATAGATTTTGATACTTTTTGTTAGCAGAAGTATTCAACAAGTCATGGAATATGTTCAATTTAAAAAAAAGGAAACCCATTTTGCGAGAAGCCGTTGACTAATCTGCAAGTCGAGACATTGCAATTTTCTTCCTTTGTCGTCTTTGGTCTTTGGTACCTATATAGGGCATAACTGAATTAAGAATGGTTTTACCATACACAATTAATAAACCGTGTATGACACTTTAATTTCAACCATAGATATTTGTGCTTTTTTCACATTTAAGGAAAAATAAGAAAAATACGACAAGTGAATCAATGGAAAACGAACGTAATTTTGCTATGTTGCAATACTTGTGGCATGGGAGCGTAGATAAAGAAGGTATAGATTAAAAATGGTCAGCATGCAGAAATTGATGTGAAACAAGCTGATGAATTCACTAATTGTTTTACATGCCTGTTTCCGTAATAATGAGAAGATTTTTGCACGTATTCTAGCTTATCTTAGTTTGAAAATGCCAATCAGCCGTTATTCCTACGGAGCGGTAGATGAATATACCCCCAACCGACAGTGGAGCAAAGTGAATGGAGCAGTCCAATGATATTGTGTGTGGAATGTGAATTCGCATTCATTATGCACGTGAGACAATGCGCTGTTGAAGAGTGCGACGCGTTTCCTCCTTACTGTTCCGCGATAAAAATTCTGGGTAGATTTTATTCAAACAAACTATGAACACACTCTATTTTGCTACTGGAAAACTGCATTATAGTCGTATTTTCACTGCACCTCACAAAATATGTGAAGCATTAGGTCTCTCAAAACTTATCTATACGTTTAAAGATGCTGTTACACACTTATATCTACTCGATATCCTCTTTACCAGCAGGTCGTTCCATGTTACAAAAATATAAGGCTAAAGCCTCCTATATATTTTATTATCTATTTTACCCTGACGGGAAATTAATATTGTTTGCTTCTGGAGTAGGGTATAATGAAGGATGTAATTACACACATGTATTTGTTTGATTATCTCTTTATGGTCAGGTATTCTATTAAAGATTCTATTAAAGGGGTATCTGAGGCAAAAAAAAAAGAAAGAATAAGAATTGAATTGCTATTTGGTAGTATACATATAAAAACAATCCCCAACACGATATGATCTCTTTCCGTACAATGAATTCGAACGCAAATTCAATGCTCCTTTGTAATGTTATTTAAATCGGAACCGGCTTGTGATTGTTGTGCCTGCATATAGTTCAATACATGACGTACGGATCTATCGTCCCGTGACACACTTAATTTTACAGAAACATATTTTTTCATGTTCCATCATATTGAAAAGGTGCTCAGTTTTCCAATTATTGAATTCTTAGAATTGATCGATTCTAAAATATAATGGAAATATGTCTGGCACACGAACACTTTTTTCACATAGCAAAACCAGGGAGTATTAATATCCTCTGAGCGAAACAATGTGACGGACACATACAAACAAATGTGCACACATAGCCGGCTAAAACGTAGATGGACGTATGGAGCGGTCATTTGGATAAAGCTGTTGGGGTTAATTCTATGCGCTTAAACAAATATATAAATTATTTATTTTTCACCTATAACACCCTTTAAACATATAATGATAAAACCTGTAGTGCAGTATACTAAAACCCGGACGATATTGTAACCGAGATCCTTGAAAAAACGTATGGACTTATGCAGGTATATCATTGTCTTATTTTATATCCATATGCCATATCATGTAACAAGGTTAAACAAGTTGTGGTTCATTTAAGATATTGTTATTGTATGTTGACGATGGAATACACACTTAAAATACACGTGCAAAATTGCACCTTTAGATGTGCAAGCAAATGCCACAATGGGAGCAATATTGCACATTTTTGGTGAAAAATCGAATAATAAAAGGCAAGATTTAATATTATTACTATTATGCGTTTGTAATGTTTTCAAATTGAACAGTTGTGTAAGGATTGTGGACTACAGTCAAACCTGTCTATAGTGGCCACTGTCTATAGTGACCACCTGTCTATAGTGGCCACTTAAATTTAATCCCTCCAGGTGAAAATGCATGTTATAGAACCTGTCTATAGAGGCCACCTGTCTACAGTGACCACTTTTTCTGTTTCCCTTGGGGTGGCCACTGTAGACAGGTTTGACTGTATTTAGTTTTTCGAAGGACGATCTAATTTTTGAAAACAAATTTTCAGGCTAAACACATGCAACACATTATTTATGGCATCCACTATTTTATCTTAGAATGAAATCCTAAAGTTGAAGGCATTTAGCCCGTTCGCCCAAGTTTCAAACACTGCAAACTCAGGCCAAGGAAGCTAATGTAACGATGTATCCTGTAATTTTTGATCACACTGGCGTATAGCGATTGCAGCATCTAATTCAATTTTGTTTGGCTTCGTGAAAGAATAACCGAAATTACAAAAGATGTGTATATGTGTATTTTTAGTATTTTTTTACTTATATGTGTATTCTTTGTATTTTAAATGATCTTTTGTAAATGCATTTGCAATTCAGCCTTTGGCTGCAAGAAATGATTTTAATTGTGATTCAATAAATAAACCGTTACTACTACTACTACATGTAAAATGCTTAATGCCAAAATATATTATGAATAATACCATCTAAAACAGCTTAATTCCACAGGGGAGATGTTCATGGTGTTGCATGGTAAAACTTTGGTGTTTGCACTGAATAAGCTTTAAAAAGTGAAAATAATAAACAGTAGTGTTTTTTCCATTTTTCTCGATTTTCTTCCCCCTGGTTTCAGCATTTGGTACTTTGTTGGATGGTGATATCTCGTTGAATGTTTTTGGGCCCTGGAAATCCATTCTCCTGAATGTTGAAACGGTAAATATAACTTTATCAAATTCGTCAACATCAAATCGCTTTCATTGAACAAAAGCCAAAGGTGGAAAAGAAATTGTTTGTGCATGGACCCTGAATATTAAAGCTCCAGTCACATAGAAAATCCGACTGAACAAGATTCCACACGATCCTTTGGTCAGGGGCAGTTTATATTCAATGACTCGGTTACATAGAAGCCCAAATTTAATACGACTCGGCAATACTCTTTGTCTAGGATTCAATTGGGTAAACAATGATACAGAATCGTGATGAATCTTGTTGAATCGGGCTCTAAAGACTGGGGCTTAACTGAACAAAGAGTCGTGTTGAATCGTATTCGATCAGGGCTTCTTTGTGACTGTTACTTTTGTATTCAGGGTCACTGCCACGATACAGCTTGCACTTACGACTTCCGAGTTGAACATGACTTTATTAAGAAGTCGGTGTTGAATCAACATCCATTTTCATGTTGTCAAGATTATTTGTCCACCATGTTCAGTTAAGCCCCAGTCATGATAGTCCCGATTCCACACCGCTTAACACGATTCTTTGTTATTTTTTATCCAGTAATCCTATACAAAGAGTATTGTCGAGTCGTATTGAATCGGGGCTTAACATCCCATTTTCTTGTGGTTCGGATTATTTGTCCATCATGTTCAAAGTGTTTGTATCAACATTTTCAGGGTCATCGCCACGACACAGCTTGCATCGACGATTACCGCGTGGATCAGGACGTAAAGTACCTTTTGGAAGTAAGTACACGCTTATCCACCGTCCATTCACTTTACAATATAAAAATGGAAGTACTTGTAATCGGGCCAATTGCACGAAATTGCCTCAGCTATCTTCTTCTAAGACGTCTTAACTTCTTGTACCATCCTCTTAACATTTACACAAGCGCTAATACTTTTATGTCACGAGGTTTGCACAAACAGTTAAGACGTCTTACTAAGAAGAACATTACTAGACATCTTTATGCGATTGGCTCCAGTTTTCATCGACTGCATGCTGCTATGTCGGACGAGTGTCAGGCAAGCTTTTCATTGGGTTGTCAAGAACAACCTTTGTGTATAGAGAACGCATACAACTTTGCATTTATTATTAAACATGCCTATTGAAACCTTAGGGATCCGTTCCTACATTCTTATGATCAATCTAAAACAAATAATATTTCATTCAGAATCCATGTCCTCCAGCAAGAAATTTACCCACATTCTGCTGCACTCGACCCATGTAAGGCGAATGCATTCCTGGCAGTATTTTTTCCTCATAGTTGCACTGCTAAAGCCAGGGTAGTTATGCAACATTATTGAGCGCTCAGGACGACTGATAAAGTGTTAAGCACTTCAGAAACATGTATATATTATTATTAATATCATCACAGATAGTAAACTGGTAAAGTAATATGTAATTAACCATTTACCAATTTTATTCTTCACTATTCCAGACGCCAATAGACGGGTGGGCTCTCCCTAACGCTCGCATCGAGGATCTTCTTATTCGGGACAGCTTACTCCATCTTCAGAAAGTATTCCGGAAGGTTAACGTGGTAATACCCGAGTCACATAAGAGGCCCGAAAACAACACGATTCAGCACGACTCTTTGTGCGGAGACAGCTAACTGTGAACTTAACAAAAAGTTTTGTTCAATCGTATTGCTTTAGGGCCGCTATGTGACCAGGGCTCCTTTTAAACCGATAAATCAGTATTGGGAGAGATGACGCATCAGATATTTAAGTATTTTGTGAGCTGCAGTAAAAGTATTACCATAATGCAATTTTTCAAAGGAAAATTAAAGCATGTTCATAGTTGATTTGAATAAAATCGATCTAGAAATGACTTAATTATCGCAAAATGAGATATGACGACAGCATCGATATCGCTCTCCCCAACACAACAGGCTTCACGTACAAAATGAATGCGAACTGACACACCGCAGACAATACCACCGATTACTCCGCCTATTCCGTACGTGCGAATCATTTAGCGCACCGTCTAGGAATCACGGGTGATTGGCATGTTCGAAGTAAAATAGACCAGAACGTGCGAAAACCTCCTAATTTCGTGCACAGGTATAATTTAGGAGTGTAAATCAACTTCTGAATACATCAGTTTATTTCACATCACTTTCTGCATCTCGACCATTACCAGATTACAAATCTATACGGTGAGGCGGCGCCAAATTTAAAGAAACGAAATCTTTCGCTGATCCGCACTGAGTTGAGAATTAGACGATATCTACATAGTGATTACGCATCAGCAAAAATTTTCCCCAATCTCAATTTTCTCGCGATCGATCGGAAAGCGCGTGTGCTCCCCATAGGTTGCGTGTATAACTTTGCGTAACGCATTTACTTACGTTTTTATTATCCTGCTGAGCGACATTCACCTATTTGATCATTGATTAAACCTTTTATTGGGACAGACTTTTATCTAATGGTTTGTTATTGAGACACGTTATGATAACAGGATTGGTCAGATGGATGTATCGCACCATGGGGCTGACGGAAAATAGGGCCTAATTATATTATGAAATTGAAAGAAGTTTCGTTTCCTTAAGCCCTGGTCACATAGGGCCCAAGAAGCAACACGATTCACCCCGACTCTTTGTTCTGAGGCAGTTACCTGTGAATTAACAAAGAGTCGTGTTGAATCGTGTTGCTTCCGGGGTCCTATGTGACCAGGGCTTTACACGTATTATACTATGTTTTGTGATTTGTGGAAAATAAACTTCAATCGAACTTGAACTGAAGTGAACTGAGAAAAAATTCAAATTCAAATGCGTTCCTACCTGTGCTTGATCGGTGTCAACCTTGGCATCGTCCCAGCCAAAGGCAGAGGAGGTTGAAGACTTGGTATTTCCCGGCTAGGATGCCCTGAAGCCCCAGGTAGCCCCGCCGAAGACTCGGGAGGTGGTACCGTACCGATGGATCATGACGTTTCAGCACAGGCACGTGCGTGAAGCTGGGGCAAGTGAAGAGTGACTTCCTCGTCCTAGTATCGAATCCTCTTCTTTTATGTGCCTCTGATCCATCCATTCTGCGAACGCAGGTCGAAGACGAACCCTGATCCGATCTCCTGAAGATTCTTCCCGCTCCATTTATGGATGAACAATCTTATTTTTCGATAGAAATCAGCACAAGTTTCGCGGAAAATCGCACACAACAGTAGCACCAAAAATTGCATACAGGTAATTAGAGATTCAAATATTATTACGACTTGAGCGACGAAAACTACATGCTCTCGGAGTTCGGGCGCGCTCGTATTTCTATTGCGAGTGCTTTCTTCCGAAAATATACGAAGTTCATCTGTTACACCGAGTTTGTCCGGAGACGGCTTCGGTCAATTATACATAATCTTGTCGAGACCCACGTCTTTAAGATTTCGTTGTTATTGATTTTTATTTGAATTGATTTGTCAGATGTATTATACAGGAAACTCTGATATGGGTAGCCCATGGAAACCAACGGGCTTTAATATGGGTCGCTAATTGTAAACAAACCATGTACGCTGTGTGACACAGTGAAATATCTATTGAATCTAAAATCAAAATTACTCAATCACATACAGTATAGATGCCCTGAAGGGACACGATTTAACACGACTCTTTGTTTTGAGGCAGTAAACTGTAAACTTCACAATGGTGTTGCTTCCAGGCTTCTATTAGACTGGGGCTTAAAGCCCCGGTCACATAGGACCCAGGAAGCAACACGATTCACCCCGACACGTTGTTCTGAGGCAGTTAACTGTGAATTAACGAAGAGTCGGGGTGAATCGTGTTGCTTCCAGGATCCTATGTGACTGGGGCTTAAGGTGAAATACGCTTTGCTTGCATATGTTAAGTTAACTTCGAAAAAGTTGTAGAAATTACTTTTTCAAAATTGTTAATTTCAAGGGGAGTTAAATCCAAAAAGTCTGAACGGCTGTATTGTCTTTCAAAATCGCATTTAGCACAGGAATATTTAAAAGGCCTACAGAAAAATAATGACGACAAACAAGTCATAATATTTTAAAAGCTTAAATGGAGTTGTTTACTTTGTCCAAAATCCTTTGTACTTTCCCTCTTTTTCTTTCCACAGGCGATGAGTGAGAAGGGTGTGTATCTCATTGAAGCTATCAATACGAGTAGTATGATCGCCGAACATAGGGAAGGTTTCCTGGCTATAGGTAAATAAAGCCCCAGTCACATAGAAGTCTGGAAGCAACACGATCGAGCACGACTCTTTGTTATAGGTTCACAGTTAACTGCCTCCAAACAAAAAGTCGTGTTGACTCGTGTTGCTTCCGGGCTTCTTTGTGACTAGGGCTTAAAAATTGGCAAGTTCATGGACCTAAGGCCCCAGTCACAAAGAAACCCGAAAGCAACACGATCGAACACGACTCTTTGTTATAGGTTCACAGTTAACTGCGTCCAAACAAAAAGTCGTGTTGATCTCGTGTTGCTCCCGGACTTGTATGTGTCTGGGCCGTAACAAATGTACGATCATGGACATAGGATGGTGCTCAGGAGAAAGTACACAGCTCTGAGGAAAATGCTGCGATCATAAAGTATAAACGTCCGGATAGTAACGAGTTTGCAAAAAGCACTTCTTTCACCACTCTTCGAAACACAAATGACAGCGAATCAAAATTGCCAGAGCGTTTTGGTCAAACAAATCGCTGGTCGATTGTGCACCCATAACGTAATCAGTTAAAAATTTTCTCACTATTCTAAGGGGGTGTTGCTCAAAATCAACTGCAGATCAACTGCAACTTTACAAATTGTAACGCACACTTTCATTCGCGCGCGATATGCACATTTAATAAGACGCACATGGAACAATGATTTTGATTTGCGCGTTTCGATCAACTGCAACTTGTGATCAATTGCAACTTTTGAGCAACACCCCCTAAGACTAATAACTTTCTTAGTTGCCCAATTATTCTCAAACTTTTTTTTGTTGATCGGATTTCTCTGCTCCTGTGGAACAAAAATCATTTTCAAGGTAGACTCTTTTTTTTTTAAAACAAGTATCTTTTTGTGACATATCATTGCGTTAACGAAGACTCTATTCATTATTACACATCCATATTTGTTTCTATTTATTTTAGTGTATATTTGCCTTGACTATGCTCGCTTCAACGCCACCGTACTGCACAAAGCGATGTCTGGTCTAGGCACAGACGATGATACGCTGATTCGGGTTATAGTTTCCAGATGTGAGGTACGTTTAAAGGAAATATGATTTTTTTTCGTATCACTGACGTACATAAAATCAACCCCTAATAACTTTATCCGACTTGATATAGATCAATAGCTTAAAATGATAAATCAAATAAATGTCTCGTTATGATGACGACGAATAAGGAACGTTAAAAAAATCGTCCAATTGCTTTTTGACCAACATTGTGACATTATACAAAGAACTCATGAAGTAGTAACAGTTTCCGATTTTTGCTCACTTTTTCTGTTTTCCCGCAATTTCATCCAACTATCAGATCGACTTGGAACACATCAAGACCCAGTTTAAGTTGATGTATGGCAAGTCACTTCGAGAGTGGGTCACGTCTGATACATCGGGGGACTATCGTGACATTCTGCTTGCAATCATCGGTGAATAACGTACGCTGGCGTAATACGTCGTGTTGATATTGGCATATTTGAACACATCAAGGCAGAGTTTAAGTTGATGTACGGCAAGGCACTTCAAGAGTGAGTCGTATCTGCTACATCGGGGGACTATCGTGACATTCTACTTGCAATCATCGGGGAATAGCGTACGTTGGCGTATAAACACTTCGTGTAACTATCGGAACATTGGAACAAATCACGACACAGTGTAAGCTGATGTATGGTTAAGTAACTTCGAGAGTGGGTCGCATCTGATACATCGGGGGACTATCCTGCTTGCAATCATCGGTGAATAACGCACGTTGGCGTAACACTTCGTGCAACTATCGGCACATTGGAACAAATCACGACACAGTGTAAGTACGGTTAAGTCACTTCGAGAGTGGGTCGCATCTGATACATCGGGAGACTATCGGGACATTCTACTTGCTATCATCGGTGAGTAACGTACGTTCACGTAACTCTTCGTATACTGACGTACGTTAACTCACGTAGGGCAAAGGACTGGTTCCATCAGTTATACCGGGAACGATGTGGACATTCTATACTTGCCACTGTCCACAAACAAAGTACACCCCAATAATTATGTCAGAAAATTACGTGCACATTGGTAAATATCAGCACGTAATATCTAAGAAAATGTTCGATAAATGGGATCCCACAATGGATCCCATCTGAGACATTCTAACTCTCTATTCTCTTCGTTTGAGTTCATCGAATGTGTAGTTCTTTGTATGATTTATCAACATTGATGGCGTCTAAAGAATAATTGGGGTTATCTGTTGTGCCGAACGAACACATACCGACTGAAAATTAACAAGAGTAAAAAATTAGTAAATGAAATATGTACAAATTATGATGTTTAACGATGCATACATGTAGTTTATTACTCATTATTTCTGTTTCATAAATATAAAAACGGTATCTTTTTATCATTATCGTATTAATTGTATATAATCATACCGATCATTTATTTCAAGTCTATTCATGTTAGTGTCCATTTGTGGTAAAAATCTAAGTATGGTATGCTTATGATATTTGCAATGAATACGAATGTACATTGAAATGTTTTGTATTAATGCTTCTGTAAAGGCCCGCGCACACCAAACACGGCACGGCATCACGGCACGGTATTTACGCAATATCTCCCCTGTGATTGGCCAATTGTTAAACATCCTTTGCGCGGAGGAGCGCGCTGGCCAATAGCAAGCCGGATAGCGCGTAAAGTACCGTGCCGTTATGCGTGCCGTGTTTGGTGCGCTGGAGCCTTAATTGGGCTGTCACACCAACAGACTGATTTCATCCTTTTTTTCAAACCACATTAACAAACTTTTATTATCAATGTCTTATCCCGTTTGAAATCTGATGTTTTGACGATTATTTTTTTTCAATCTCGATTGTATAAATTCACTGATTAAGGAAAACATTACTTTATACCGGTAGTGCAATATGAGTTCTGTTTGGCAGCAGGGTGCAATCACCCTGTAACCGTGACTGCCCCATTATGATATGATGGTGTTTAATAAACATATGGGGGATATAAACATCAGGATTACGTTATAGTCCCCTACACTGC
This sequence comes from Temnopleurus reevesii, assembly GCA_036244855.1. NCBI lineage: Eukaryota > Metazoa > Echinodermata > Echinoidea > Temnopleuroida > Temnopleuridae > Temnopleurus > Temnopleurus reevesii. Next base: position 153,339 of record BQKZ01000135.1, on the reverse strand, counting down.
AAAAACGCTGGTGTTAAATTTAACACCAACCGGAATCTATATAGTACAACACCAGAAAAGTGTTAAAATAACACCAGTTTGGAATAAAATCAATGTATTTAAACACCGAATGGTGTTGGTCAGGGCCTTAAACAACACCAGTTGGTATGGAAATATATCAAATGGATTCTATACTGGTGTTATTTGAACACTTTTTTGGTGTTGTCATATATAGATTCCGGCTGGTGTTAAATTTAACACCAGCGTTTTTGCAGTGTAGGACAATCATTGAAACATTTTTAAGTACGAAGAATTGACATGTACACTGCAAAAACTGTGATGTTAAATTCAACTGGTGTTATCCGATATGGATACCTGGCTGGTGTTGATTAACACCATGGGTGTTACATAAACACCATTCTGGTATCCATATCGGATAACACCAGTAGAATTTAACACCAGCCATTTTGCAGTGTACGATTATCATATTGTTGAAATTCATGGCAACCGTTAATAAAGCGAATACTGTAAAGATTCTTACAATTTAAACTAAATGTTTATAATGGGTAACATCTTTTGAAGAAATGTGACACGTTCTTTTTGTCTTACCAATTTGACGTTTTCAACCCAGGGGTTTTCCCGGCCACTTCCATATTATATCTCTTAATCATTTCAAAATTTGGTCATTCAATTTTGCCAACATTAAACACAAGTTGAAATGCTTTGAATATAACTTAACATTGACCTGGAAAACCTATATCTGGTTATTTTTAGTTTTACTTTTTATATCTTTTTTACCACTCTTATGCATAAACCCTAGAGAAGGCATGAAATGAGATAGTTAGACATTATGAAAATCACACCATGGTAATAATTTTACTGCCCCAATAAGCAAATGAGTGCTTGGATCTGAATATAAAAAAGGCTCAAGTTCAATATTTAGTAAAATATAGGAAAATGTTCGTTACACAATGACTCATCTTTTGTATATATGATAGGTCTGAAATCAGCCCAGAAACGCCGGAGAAAAGTAAATGAATGCCTACACACCAAAAACTTTACCACTATTACGCGCATTTTAATGAGCGCGTACAGACTGCTACTGCGTAGAGATGGGTACCTTGACCATACCAGATCGCAATATTGCCACAGCATTACTAAAAAAGAATGATTCGAAATTGTCCCGAATATTTGGAGACTCTTGTCTCCTTTGTCAGGAGAAAAACAATGTCGAATTATCATATTATATAAAATTAGCTAAAATCAATGCACAGCATCGTTCTTGTGAGTTATTTATTTGCCAATACGTGAACTATACCCTCCCATGCCATAAGTATTGCAACATAGACCCACTCTTAATTCCTTCAGGACACACGTATAAATCGATATCATGCACTGGCCATATGCAGAAAAATGTTATAAAATATTTCAGGATTAGTTTCTGTACTCAAGAATGATAACTTTTTGGAATTATGTTGCTCATTCTTAAAACCTAATGGCCAATACACGATGTCCCATAAAATTATAACAAACACATGGCCTGAAGGAACAGAGAGTGACGTCTTCAACTAAGGTTTACTATTTTATTTTACATTATATGGGGTATAGGTTTTGATACTTTTTGTTAGCAGAAGTATTCAACAAGTCATGGAATTTGTTCAATTTAAAGAAAGTGAAGACAATTTTGCGAGAAGCCGTTGACTAATCTGCAAGTCGAGACATTGCAATTTTCTTCCTTTGTCGTCTTTGGTCTTTGGTATCTAGGGCATAACTGAATTAAGAATGGTTTTACCCTATATAATTCATAAACCGTGTATGACACTTTAATTTCAACCATAGATATTTGTGTTTTTTCACATTTTAGTAAAAATAAGAAAAATACTACAGATGAATAAATGGAAAACGAACGTAATTTTGCTATGTTGCAATACTTGTGGCATGGGAGGGTAATATGTTTTTGTCACATCAACATTGATATTCAATCACTGTATTGGCAGATACTCGTATTCAGATTCCTCTGGTGGCTTGTTCGTTTGAGAGGAGTCATTTTCATATATCTGAATATATTCTCCTTCACCACCATTAATCCCTTGGTGTCTGTTTTCCTTGAAAAGGTCGTTTTTACTGTTCATTGGGTGAGTCTGTTGCTTAGTGTGTACGTGGAGAGGTGTGTAATTATCGCCTTCCTTACGTGCGTCTTCGCCCAGATCCTGATAAACGTTGTTTTCGTTCCTGTTTCGAATCGCTGCCGCATTGGCCTTATCCGGAGGCCCCAATTTTTGGGCTTTCGGTGCCACACGCCCTACTCTGGCATTGCCAACCTTAATGGCAGTATACCGCTGAGTCAATTCCTGTGAGGTACCATCTCGCACCAGATCCTGATAAACGCCGTTTGATGTCCGAGTCTCTGGAAGATTTTCCGGTAGCTGATATTCATGGCAATCCTCAAGCTCTTTGCGGCTGGACGCAACATTAACATAATAAGAAGCCCCTGCTCCAACTTCATTGTAATAGTTCTCATCACCGGTGGGCGCTACCATGGTCGAAAACCCTGCATATTCGTATTGGTCATCCTCCCTTCCTCCCGCACCGTTGGGTAGCGAATTGGGGTTGCTGCACTCTGCGTATTCATTGACAGTATTCGAAGCGCCCTCAACGGGCCCAGTGCATTCTGCGTATTCGCTGCTGTCCATGTTGTAGTTCAGGTTGTGAAACGTGTCAGGTTGAGAAGCACTCGGATCCGGTGCCTTGGATAAAGATTTCCTAAAAGAAAATCAGAATAACGTGTAAAACATTGCAAGTATTATTTTTTAAAAAAGGAAACAGATGACCAATATTACGGAATATACATATACACTGCAAGACAGTCGCGGCACTAACTCGTCCGTATTTTCAGGAAGTGACGGGAGCCAGAGGGTATTATTACACGAAAGGAATAAATCCATTCAAACGTGTCCTTTTACGGAGTTAACAAGTTGTTCGATAGGATGCCCGTTGAATTGGCGCTAGGTCGGGATTTCTTTGTCCTCATGAAACGATACCCTTTGGCTCCCGTCACATCGTGAAATACGGACGAGATGAGCAATATTACGGAATATACAGTACAGTACTTATACACTGCAAGACAATTGCGGCACTAAACTGATCCAGCTCCTTTTTTACGACCTGTATCGACAAAAGTGTGATCACGTCAAGTTTCATTCCTTGTGGTTATCCCCCTAAAAGGCGATAAATGATTAAATATATTGCTTAAGATAAGTCAGTGTGGGAACAAAATAGATCGGTGTATCTAAACACAATATAAGATATTTCCGCAAAAAAATGGGTCAAGGACAATAGAGCCGTATGCCGTGTATTGACCTGTGCGGACACAACAATCACAAGCCGGTTCAGATTTTGATAGCATTACAAAGGTGCATTGAATTGGCGTTCGACTTAATTTTACGGAAATAGTTATATCGTGTCCATATAATTTCTTTTTATCTAAACATTTTGCATGCCAAACAGAAGAGAAAGATAAACATAATGTTTGTCTAAGACATACGTACCGTTTTCTGTAACAGATGATTACAATGATGCCGGTTATAATGATGACTATGATCAGTACCACAACGACTGGAACAATAGTACTCAGACTACCTGTTAACGAAGAAGAAGAAGAAGAAGAAGAAGAAGAAGAAGAAGAAGATGATGATGATGAAGAAGATGAAGAGGAGGAGGAAGAAGAAAAAGAAGCAGAAGAAGAATGATAAGAAGATGAAAAACATCAATGTTTGCAGTAGCGTTGGCAGAACAAGTACTCGCTTCAGTACACAGCAAAACCCAGGGGCCAGTTGAACGAAATTATCCTAAATATCATATTCTTGTAGCTATGACGTCTTAATTTATTGTGTTAACAATACACAAACGGGTGATACGTCCATGTTATGAGGGTGTGGCACAAACAGTTAACACGTCTTATCATGAAGAGGTTAGCTACGCCGATTTCGTGCAATTGTCCCTAACTACTCCCTTTTTACTTTTTTACACAATGCCCTTTTATTTCTACACAATCTCGATTTGGGTAGATTAAAAATACTTGGTAATTCAAGATCTCTGGACACTGACTCACAATATACTCCCAATAGTCAATATACGGTCCCGACAAATTTCGTTTCTGAAAACCATTATCTATCAATTGCTTTCTTTGACCGCGTTCATCGACCACATTCTCGGCGACATTCAGAACTTTGAAAAAGCGAAAAGAGCGCAAGAAAAGCTGCTTTTTGCATATTTCTATATGAACAGAAATAAATCACACAATATTTTGATATGTGGTGCAGTGGTCATATGACTCTCGCCTTTCAACCAGAGGGTCGTAGGTTCGACTCCAACCCATGGCGTTAATTTCTTTCAGCAAGAAATTCATCCACATTGTGCTGCGCTCGACCCAGGTGAGGTGAATGGGTACCTGGTAGGAATATTTATTCCTTGAAATGCCAAGTGCGCTGGTGGTTGCCGGGCTAAGGCTAGGGAAATAATAATGCAAAGCGCCTAGGGCACTCAGCAGAGTAGATGCGTGCGCTATATTAAAGGGATATTTAATTCCAGTATTTATTTTAGCCGATTATATAGTCCCATCCTTCCTGAGAACTTTGCTTCTTATTTCCTCAAAACCCGTCAACTAATAGTCCGATTACAGTATACGCTTTTTGTTAACTAGTTCCTGCCCACCACCATTTGCAATTCCGATCAATGGGCAGAAAAACGATCGCTCCAAAACAACTGATACTATCGTTTAAGTGACGTAGCTTGCAAATGCTGCACAAACATTACCTGTTGCATTGCTGGTTGCTGGCAAGGTTGTCGTGGATGGTGAGTTGGTTTGGGGCTGGGCTTGCATTGTGGTCTCACGAGCAAAGGTGGACGGAATGACTAGAAACAAGAAAAAAAAAGTTCAATCAGTTTAATCAACAAATTTAGACGAATGCCTTAGTTCAAAACATCTTTAGTATTAATTGAAGAGAGCTGATCAGTTGTCTCACGATGTGCAAACGTAGAACGTTCTACGCTTGCACAACGTGGGACAACTGATCAGCTCTCTTCAATTATTCTTCAACACGGTGAATCTCTTTCAAACCATATCTTCAGTATTATCAACTCGGGAATGATTTCAATTGCATGTATATTGTACATAGAAATACCAATCGCATTTACATTTTAATTTTGAATTAACATATTGATTTTCGTACTTGGCAAGCTTGTTTTAGTCAGTTGTTTCATAAAAAGATTGTACGTTTATCAAATAACAATGCTTCCGTCTTTTCCTCATCATCTTATTCTTATTCTTACTCCCCTTCCCCTTCCCATCATCATCTCCATCATCATCATCATCATCATCATCACCATCATCATTATCGTCATCATCACCAACATCATCATCATCATCATCGTCATCATCGTCATCATCATCGTCATCATAATCACCATCATCATCATCATCATCATCATCCACACCATCATCATCATCATCATCATCATCTTCATCATCATCATCATCATCATCATCTCCATCATCATCATCATCGTCGTCATCATCATCATCATCATCATCATCATCATCATCTTCATCATCATCATCATCGTCGTCATCATCGTCATCAACATCGTCATCATCATCATCATCATCATTGTCATCATCATTATCATCATCATAATCATAATCATCATCCTCATCGTCCTCATCATCATCATCTTCCTCATCGTCTTCCTTTTTGTTTTTATTGTTTTGTTTTTGTTCTCGTTCTTTCCTCTTCACCCTTTTGAGCATGTTTTTCCTCCTCCACTACTTCCTGCTTTTTGTTCGTTTCATCTTCTTTCTTCAATTCATTTTGTACCCTTTTCTTTTCCTTACTTCACATGTCGTTCTTCTTACACCTAGAGACAATTTGCACGATGTGTGTGTGTGTGTTTGAGCATGCTTATGTCTGTCCAAGGGACACAAGTTCTTTCAATTGTTTTCATCTTCACTCAGCAACTTGGCGCAAGTGAGATTTTACACCTTTAACAAAGCTGTCTCGTGTGCAGTCATGCGTGCAAGAATACCAATAAAAATGGTACCAAAGTGTTCTTTGGAAAGTAATCTATCAGGATATATCATCAAATCTGGTATAATAATTTTATATTTTGAACAGGACGGCATCAAAGTTAGAGGACATTTTTTGACTCACTCTGTATGGTTCTTCTGTCCTTATATGTACTTACCTCTGGCAACTTGTTCACAGATTACAGAAATAGGGGTTGTGCAAGGATAGACACCCCAAGACCCCGCCAGTGTGTACAGACAGTCAGAATTCGCTGCATTTCCACTTATGCCATTGCCTGAATTTACAAAATAAAAATACAAAGAAACAATATAAAGATATAAGATTTGCGCTAACACTAATCAGAATTGAAATTTTGTTACTGACAGAGATGCTTCATTTAGTTATCAATCGTATAATATATATTTTTTTATTTCAAGCAAGGCCTGCGTTTTCGCAAATTGCTACGTGCATCCAAAATTATTTGCTTGATTATGCATGTGATAATTATACATTGTCTATTTCTTAGATTAATGAAGGGTTTATCAAACGATTTTTTTTGCAATAAATCTGATTAAGCTACTCAATGCTTTACAAATATTTTGTATGAAACAATGTATGAAACAAATATTGATAATACATGTATTTATTAATTTATGTTTAAAACTGAAAACATAACTAATTCACGACTCTTCACAAATTAACTCTTCTATTAAGAATCTTACATAATTCTGATTAGCTCCTAATTTTTTTTTCTCCAAAATCCCCCAGTCTCTAAAAGGTAGACATTAAAAAGAAAAATTGATCATAAACAGTTGTTTCATACCAGAATAAGTTATTGGGTGCTCATCAGCTCCGCACACAAACTGCCCCTCCACGATATGGTCTCTGCAATAGAGCCAGATGTGGAATCCAGCGCTAAGATTGTTCACAAATCTGTTTTCTGTATCAGATGAAATCTCAACGAGCGATGCACCTGCTGCTTGGCAAATCGAAACCGCTTCTTTCCAGTTTCTGCTGTGGGCTTGAACCTTGTAGCAACTGGATAAGTATTCACTCCAACCCGATGGGCACTCGGCTTCCTCTTCTGTACATAGAAAAGAGAATATGATAATAATTATGACAATACTTCCGAACGAACGACACGACATAAATTCAAATAATAGTATAACAAAGAAAACATAACTTTTTAATGAGAACGTGTTTCAAAGTGGCCGCACTTCATCGCCAGCTTAAAGAATACTACATAAACCATAACTCAT
>BQKZ01000135.1:110332-121175 GCA_036244855.1 Temnopleurus reevesii | reverse complement strand
AGAAGAAGAAGAAGAAGAAGAAGAAGAAGAAGAAGGAGGAGGAGGGTGGGGAGGAGAAGAGGTGGAACATGAAGTAGAAGAAAAAGGTAGAGGAGAAGAAGGTGATTAAGAAGGAAGAAAAGGAGAAGGAGGAGGAGGGTGGGGAGGAGAAGAGGTGGAACATGAAGTAGAAGAAAAAGGTAGAGGAGAAGAAGGTGATTAAGAAGGAAGAAAAGGAGAAGGAGGAGGAGGGTGGGGAGGAGAAGAGGTGGAACATGAAGTAGAAGAAAAAGGTAGAGGAGAAGAAGGTGATTAAGAAGGAAGAAAAGGAGAAGGAGGAGGAGGGTGGGGAGGAGAAGAGGTGGAACATGAAGTAGAAGAAAAAGGTAGAGGAGAAGAAGGTGATTAAGAAGGAAGAAAAGGAGAAGCAGGAGGAGACGACGAGAAATGATTAATAACAAGAGGAGAAGAAGGAGAAGAAGGAGAGGAAGGTGGGGAAGAAGAAGGAAATGAAGGAAGGAGGAAAAGGAGAATAAGGAGAAAGAGGGCATGAACATGATGAAGAAGAATAAGGAGGATAAGAAGAAGATGGTGATGAAGATGGAGAAGGAAAAAATGGAGAAAATGAGGAAAAGGGAGGAGACGACCAAAGAAAAAGACAAGAGAGGGGAAGAGGATGGAGAAGTCAGAATAAAAAAAAAGTAGGAAAAGAAGGAGACTAATAAGGAGCAAAATTTAAAAAGTAATATCAATAAAAAGAAACGAATATGTGTATGTTTGTGTGGGTGTGTTAATATGGTTATATGTGTTAACACAAGAGACAGAGGGAGAGAGAGAGAGAGAGAGAGAGAGAGAGAGAGAGAGAGAGTAGAGAGAGAGTGAGGGGAGAGAGAGAGAGACTTCTCCATCTTACTATCATTTAATTTTCATCAGTTTCATGAGCAGTTTCCAAGTTCATATTTTTTGTGTCACTGTGGTTTTGAAAAAAAACAAACAAAAACACCCACATAACCATACAGGCAAGCTATCATCTGCAACATATGGAGCCTTTTATCATACACCTGACATGTGGGGCTCAGTGGTAGAGCGTCTGCCCCATGAACGGGAGGTCGTGGGTTCGATCCCCAACCGAGTTAACTATTTAATTTAAAAAAAGGGACCATCTGTTTTCTTTTCATTTAAGAAGGGAGAAGGGTACTAATAACTTTAGATTATACTGGGCCCGCTGGAACAACAGCTTACAGTTGAAAGTGGCTACCCTGGGTAAATAAGAGGTGTTGGTATCATTATTATCATTATTATTACATGTATATAAAAACATAATTTATATCGAACATTCTGATTACGCACGCCATTACTGGATGTCGCAACGTGCGCATGTAACCAAGCTAGAATTAGAACAGTCACAACTTGTGTTAGTTCCTGCGTTGCGGGTTGTGGGGTTCGAGCCCCGATCGCGTCTTTTGGACGGTGACAATACATTGTCGAATTTGAATGAAAGGTTTAAGCCCCGGTCACATAGGGCACCGGAAGCAACACGATTCAACACGACTCTTTGTTCGGAGGCATTTAACTGTGAATTTGCAAAGAGTCGTGTTGAGTCGTGTTGCTTCCGGGATCCTTTGTGACCGGGGCATTACGTATCTAATCAGAATTAAGTTAGAGTTGACCAGACAACCCTCTATTAATTTTCATCATATAGTTTTTTTTTAATGTTTTAGTAATATTCTTACACTTCCAATTCGCCTATCAGCTCATACTTTTGCATTGTATATCTTATTAATCAAATGATTAATCAATTAGTTAATTTAATTATTAATTAACTATATATATATCTATCAATATCTCTATCTATCTATCTATCTATCTATCTACACTCTAACAACAAACTAATCAAATTTGATTAGGAAATTCAATTAAAAAAATAATATAAGTCACATATTATTATAGATCCATTTCAGAATAATTAGTTTCTATTCATAATAATATCATAAGACGATCTAATAAAAAAAATGATAAGGTTGTTTTTAGAGTGTATCTATCTATCTATCTATCTATCTATATATCTATCTATCTATCTATCTACCTATCTATCTATCTATCTATCTATCTATCTATATATCTATTGTTTCCATCCTTCGGACCGTGTAACATAACACAGATCGCGATCAATATAATGTTGGTACGACTTCATGAACGACCAGAGATCCTTTCTTCCATGCACCGAATGTGTCTGTGTGTTGACACACGAGAAAGTAAGTTGTTCGTAGAGTCGTGCGTAGATCTACACACAGCTTTATGAAACACAACCAGTTGTTCTGAAAAAGAAAAAAAGTATGTTACCCTAGTCTGCGTTGAACTGACACCGTCCTTCACGTTGGTGGCGCATTCAGGGAAAATAGTTCCATTAGGGAAATCTTTACCCAGTTCAACTTCAAATCGGCACACCATCGCGTTTCTACTAACCCCATTTGTTTGGGTTGAAACACCGAGCAAAAAATGTACATCTTCCGCTATTCTGCCTAAAAGTGTGTTCTTGGCTCCGTAACATAAAGGTTTGCGATTAATCGCTATTTGATTTTACGATCAATTGCAAACTTTAGTACATGATTTGCCATATACTTGCGATTAATATCAATCGCTATAAGATTTGCGATTAATCGCAAACCTTAATGTTATGGAGCTCAGAACATAAAATACTATTTATTCTATTTGTTATTTTATATTTTAGTTATTCAAAATGTTCATGGTTGATTGTTGGCCTCTTGGAAACACAATATTGGTCTTTCGCTTTACAACGCGACCGCTATTTGATACGTTATATCTATGGGCCTCAAAAATTAGTTTGTTAAAAAAATAACTAAAATAATTTGTAAAAATGGGTTAACAATCGCTTTGGTCGTCCATGATTTTAATGTCGTTAAATATGGGTCGCGTTGCAAAGCGAAAGCCCATGCAGTACTAGGTCTTTAATAGAAGGCTCATGCCCCTGTAATGCCCCGGTCACATAGGACCCCGGAAGCAACACGATTCACCCCGACTCGTTGTTCTGAGGCAGTTATTAACTGTGAATTAACAAAGAGCCGGGGTGAATCGTGTTGCTTCCAGGGTCCTATGTGACCATTGCTTTACACAGAAGCCCAGAAGCAACAAGATTGGACACGACTCTTTGTACAATGCACAGTTTGCTGCCTCAGAACAAAGAGTCGTGTTGAATCGTGTTCAGTCGGGGCTTCTATGTGACTGTCGCATAACGATACAACGATCTATCTTTCTTGGAAATGCGAATGGTTCTAGCTGAAAGGGGTCAACCTACTCTCGACGTTTCAATTAGCATATTCTCAGCACCTTCAGAAACATTAATAAATTCTTGTTGTTGTTCTTGTTAGATTTGATGGCGCTCTTCAATCTAGTCAGACTATCTGTCCCATGCCTCGATCTTTATTTGTTTAATTATATATTTAATTCAGGACCCAGATGTCTATTTCTTGTCTTCTTGAGGATCCAAATGAAGGGTTTGTTTTTTTCTGGTGGGAAAACAAAGGTCTCTCATTGGTAAAATTAGGCAGATTAGTTATGGTTGGACGCTATCTATTGTAGAGTTGGTCTCTGTTGGTTGCCCGCACATTCTGGTTAGTGTGGGGGTAGCCCTATCATGCATATAGGCCTTATTAAACACTGTATTATATGTATACAAACCTGTCTATAGTGGCCACTTAAATTGATTCCCTCTAGGTGAAAAATGCATATTATAGAACCTGTCTATAGAGACCACCTGTCTGCAGTGGCCACTTTTTCTGTTTCCCTTGGGGTGGCCTCTGTAGAAAGGTTTGACTGTAATTCATTTTCTTTGCAACTCAAATACCTTAATTTATTTTGTTGTCGTTGTTGTTGTTGTGTTTGCGTAAGTCCGAATCGCTATTTGCGTAGACAAGCTTATTTTGTTCACAAATGACGTACTGTTGCCATGGGGTATCTGCTGTGATTGGGGAAAAATAATTATGATATTTGATGCATCTGAAAGTATTTGGTGTGGCTCTTGATCTACTTTCTATTCCGATCATGTTTTTCACTGTTAGCAGAAGGGACAAAGAAATTGATCAAAGCAAACTCCTGTCATTCAAGAATTCACACCAGCTTCCACCCACAAAATATCATCCTTTTTTTTTGTTTATTCACCGAGCACTTTAGACATCAGGGGCCGATTGCTCGAAATGGTCTTAGCTATCCTCTTCATGCTAAGGCGTCGTAAGTTCTTGCGCCACCCTCTTAATAAAGTCGTATCGACTCTATTGTCTATGTTACGAGGATGGTACAAGATGTTAAGACGTCTTAGCATGAAGAGGACAACTAAGACCATTTCGAGCAACCGGTTCCTGATCGACATTTATTGATTGATTATATTTCCATTTCCAAAACAAATAGTATTAACAAAAATAATGTGAGCAATGTCGAGTAAACATAAATTGAACAAAATTACAAAAGAAAGTCGCATACAAAATGGCTCTGTTCTTCCTGGAGGTTCAAAAGAAAACATAAATTATACGTAAGCAAGAGAAAACATAAATAAAACGAGTAACTTACATCGTAATAATCAAATATGTGTGTGTAGATAAATAAAGAATAAAAAGTCGATATAATGATAATAATAATGCCTAATAATAATACTTATATAGCGCAGAAACTATATTAGTATATTCTACTGCGCTTAACGAATACATTCACAATCGCCCTACCCGCCCTGTGCCCATAAAAGTCAAGAGCCTATAGATGTTGTCCCACTTTCTAAGTGTGCCCTCGTGCAAGCTCGGCTCAAGTCCACGTGGTTAAATTTCAAATGTGAACGGGGCCGGTATTCAGGGTGTCGATGGCCTGTCACGCGATGCGTCTGGCCCAGATCTTTCCGCTGATCGTAAGGTGATACATGGGCACGTTCACACCCAGAGCGGAAGCTGAGGGTCTGATCTCCGAACCCTGGGGGACAAGTTATGACTTCACTTTCACGCACACGTACTGTTGAGATGAATACAAAGTAGCAACGTCTGATTTCACCGTGAGCTAAACGTTCAAAGAAATTTGACAAAATTAATGACTCTTATTCAACCCGTCACAATAGTGTTTTAATACACAAAATAAAGTAGTTTCCCTGTTTACTCGGGAAGTGCGGCACTTGTTTTACATTTCTTTGTAAGATACGAATAAGAAATAATAATGATGATAATAATAATAATAATAATAATAATCAGTTCTTATATAGCGCATAACACATAAATATGATATGTCCCTATGCGCTTACAGAGCAGAAAAAGAAATAACGGAATGAAGAATATAGATCTGCTTTAAAAAGCAAGAAGATGTTTTTTAAGATTGATTGATTGATTGATTTTATTTCCGATATACCATAAAAAAAATACAATACATATATACACGATATGACACAGGATTAAAAAAAAAGAGAATATCGGATGGATTGCCCATTTCAGAGCCATTATTAAAATGGCTCTGTTCTTCCATGGGGTCCATGTAAGACGTATTGTGAAAGCTCGAAGGGAAGTTGTTTATTTTGTCCGTTCTGTTCACTGTGTTTCATTTTCATATCTAGCTTTTGTCACGGCTTATACTTCAATATGTAGTATTTAAGGGATCAAAGTTGTAACAATAATGAGTCTTTGATTTATATAAATATTGAAATATACATTTGGAAACAATACCTGTGCAGGCTCTAAACTAAATATTTAAATTCTAGAGTCTATACTACATGTATTTCCTGGAATATTATTTCACTATTGGTCTGTTTACAGATATCTCTGCGCCTGCACCCGGAACGTCTGAAAAGAAGAGGGAGTTGTTAGAAGTATAAATTGTTTAGAAGCGCACATTGTACCGTATACCAAGTCAATCTACCAGTATAAATCACTTGTTTTAAGTGGGCTGTAAACAGCATCTTTTTCGATCAGGTTTCTGTCTTAATTTCACTCTATGAAGTTCAACTCCTTTCATGGTTGTACAGCCAAAACGTTGGCATTTTACTATATGAATAAATGCAAAGAGTGCCTGGTTATCATGCTATTCGTAAATGAAAATGATGATGGTGACGATGGTGAAATTGTTTTTGCCGATAGTGATGATGATGATTATGATGACGATAATGAGACTCCAAATAATTTTTTGGTTTCCCTCGAATGCCATTTGTAAAAAATAGGAAGAAAACATCTGCTGGTTGGCATATCTTAATTTTTTTAAACACAATTCACACAATCCATGATGAATATTTGAAGGGAGAGAATGGCCGAAAAACATTTAGAACTATCTCTTTAAATGGTATTCCACATGTTTATCTATAATATATGATTTTTCAATGTAAATGAAAAAATAAATGAGGATCAGTCGGTTGAGGGCAGCAAAACAATATTCTTTTTCCTAATGATGTTTACGATACTAACAATACTACTGCTGTTGATATGACAATCATTACTATATAATTACTACATAATTACGACTACTAATATTACTGCTAACCCTAACCCTAACCCTACTACTACTAATACTACTACTACTACTATACTACTAGTAGTAGTAGTAGTAGTAGTACTACTACTACTACTACTACTACTACTACTACTACTACTACTACTACTACTACTACTACTACAATCACCACTGTCAAGGAAAATGCTACTACCAATCCTAATTTTAAATCTAAGAAAATTAATATCATAATATAGAAATTTAATCAATTCTGTCGCCACCTGCCCTGGCTAAAAAACAAACCCACTCAGTACTGCTATGTGAAAGTTAACCAAATATTGTGAAAACGAAATTACAGGTAGAACGGGCGGGATGACTATCCTCATAGTGTATGCAATGAGATAAAAATGCAAATAATTTCACACAAATCTCCTGTACAAGTCTCACATTATTTGATATGATATTGGTATGTGAAAGGCGACTGTACGTATCTTTATCTTCCTTTTCCTATTCTGAGAGAATAATATCTTTTTGTCCCATTTTCATTATTTCTTATTTTACGAAGAATCACATTATTGGATATGAAATATGTTTGAGAAAGACAATTGAACGTAACTATCATTATACTAATTTTCCTATTCTGAGAGAATAATATCTTTTTGTCCCATTTTCATTATTTCTTATTTTACGAGGATTCATACATTTGGATATGAAATAGGTGTGTGAAAGACAATCGTACGAATCTTTTTGTCCCTTTTCCTATTCTGAGAGAATTGATATCTTTCTGTCCCATTTTCATTACTTCTTATTTTACGAGGATTCACATAATTGGATATGAAATAAGTGTGAGAAAGACAATTGTATTGTACATAACTATCTTTATGTTTATTTTCGTATCCTGAGAGAATTGATATCTTTCTGTCCCATTTTCATCATTTCTTATTTTACGAAGAATCACATAATTGGATATGAAATATGTTCGAGAAAGACAATTGAACGTAACTATCTTTATGTTTATTTTCGTATCCTGAGAGAATTGATATCTTTCTGTCCCATTTTCATTACTTCTTATTTTACGAGGAATCAAATAATTGGATATATGAAATAGGTGTGTGAAAGACAATTGAACGTAACTATCATCATACTACTTTTCCTATTCTGAGAGAATGATATATTTTTGTCCCATTTTCATTATTTCTTATTTTACGAGGATTCATACATTTGGATATGAAGTAGGTGTGTGAAAGACAATCGTACGAATCTTTTTGTCCCTTTTCCTATCCTGAGAGAATTGATATCTTTCTGTCCCATTTTCATTACTTCTTATTTTACGAGGATTCACATAATTGGATATGAAATAAGTGTGAGAAAGACAATTGAACGTAACTATCTTTATGTTCATTTTCCTATTTGAAGAGTGATATCTTTCTGTCCTATTTTTATTTCGCGCATAATATCATTTTTTTCGCAACCGATCCCGCCATTTTTGAGAAAATGCTCAAAATTAGATTTCTCGCCTTCGCCGTTTGTGTTGATAATAAGCACGCTCAGCGAGCTCATAATTGGAAAAAAATATCGCTCGTTCGCGAAAACACTGAATATTCCACAATGTGCCTATTCCTAGTGGCGGTTTGTTCGTGTTTACAGGCGAGAAATATATTGGGATTGGCTCAAGAAAAGTCAGGCCTTTTGCGTGTAATAAAGTATCAAATTTCGATTGGGAGCTTGTCCAATATAAAGGCACATTTTGGAAGTGATTTAGGTCAGCTGAATGGAATGGAGGGGGGGGGGGGAGATATGAGGAGATATGACATGGAATAAGCTAGAGAATA
Source organism: Temnopleurus reevesii (assembly GCA_036244855.1). Lineage (NCBI taxonomy): Eukaryota > Metazoa > Echinodermata > Echinoidea > Temnopleuroida > Temnopleuridae > Temnopleurus > Temnopleurus reevesii. Next base: position 112,896 of record BQKZ01000135.1, on the reverse strand, counting down.
ATAGAGAGAAGGAGAGATACATTAGGAGTCATGGGGTTGGGGGCACAAAGGAATATTGACTGTGGTACAACAATAAAAATAACAACATTTATTGATTGATTGATATATTCATTTATTCTGTTTCTTTCATTTTTTCATAACAAACAAAACAATTAAATGAACATGAATATATATTAATACATTTTAACCAGAAAAAAAAATGAATGTTTAAGGCATAAAATTATACTTAATATAAAGTTTGCAGATTTGCAAACAAATAAAACGAAAACAGAAAGGGACATGTTGAAAAGCAAGCTTGTATGATACATGTCCTTAGTAACAAAAATACAATGCATTGGTTTCGTTACATGTAGTGCTACAATACTATTTAGCGGCAAATTTGTATTAGGATTTAACATAATGAACACAGATATTGCTTATACCTGTATATTATTCACAAATAACACATCAAGGTAATGTAACAAAACAAAGGAAGTAGGATGAAACAAAGAACGATCTCTAGGATTATATGCAGAGCAAACATCAGGGTATCATATATTGATGTCCAACACAAAAAAAACGTGCGAAAAGAATATACAAGACAGAAATTAGCTGGAAATTTATTCAACACCCCAAACCAGAGAAATGCATTTGTCCATCACATTTGGGAATCGACTTTCAAACACTTTTATAGCTTTGACAAATTAGAACATCTAATGGGTATTAAATGAATACCCTGTTTTTTGTTGTTTGTTGTTTTTGTATGTTTGTATGCTTGTTTGTTTTTTTTTCCTGTGTGTCGTTGCTTTCGACACAAATTAATTTGTAGTGGATGACATTGTAGACTGGCCAATTGCTCCTGAAATATCATAAAGCAAAATCAACCGCACAAAAAACACAGACACACATAAACACACACACACACGCACATACACACACACACACTCGCACATACACACCTTTACACCCTCCCCTCAAACACACCCACGCCTACACACACATCTATGCAGGGCCCGCTGGAAGAGCAGCTAATTACAGCTGAATGTGGCTACCCTGGGTAAATAAAACACTAGTATCTACACACAGACACACACAAACATACACCGAATACTGTCGAAGCAATGGAATAGGTATATATATGGCCGAAATACTAAGTGTTTGGGGCGGGTTCATCAGCCTTTCTCTGCGTCAAATTGAATTTTCTCGCCACCCATATACATTGGAAATCTTGTCCTTACCGATCTTCTCTAGTCTGCAAGAACAGACCCTAGGCTTTCGGTGTACGTATGCACAGAGCGTGATACAGGGCATACATTGTGTGATCAAGAAAGCGTTATTAGTAAATTATCATTAGTAGATAATTTCATGGTGTGATGGAGGCAAAACAATGCAGTAAAAGATTGCATGCTCTGTATCATGCTCAAATCGAAAGTCTAGGGCCTGTGTATACTTGCAGACTAGATATTCTCTGCATAGAGTCTGTCACGGTACTCACTCTCGCGCTATGTCCATCTCTTCTTTTTGCTGATGCCAAGCGGAAATTAATTATTAGCTGAATTCACAGCAGGTCCCTCGCATGTATAGCGGTCGAGGAAGCGGCGAAATTGCGATGTCATGCATGTGGACACAGCAAGTCGCTTTTATATGGTGTTCAAAAAGACTTGTAAAAGGTAGGGTTACTAATAGATGCAAATTTTATGCATTCTTTATATACGCAAATGTTGTTCTTGGCGACCCGAAAGCTTGCCAGAGGCTTGCCCGACATAGCGTCAATAAATGTATTAGAACTGGATTCCAAGTATTGCTGTTCAATTGTTACTATCCGGCTTATGGAATACCTCGTAACTACGTTCGTTGGCAAGAAAATGTGCATAAATTTGAATATATTAGTTAACCAGTCTATCCATCAAAATTGTTTAACCGATATAACCGTTTGTTGCTAGAACTGAAAGAAAATGATCGTTTGTTCTCTTTCTTCTTTAAGAGCTTTGGCTCAGTCCTTGTTTTGGATTACTTTTTGAAAGATACCTTATTCAACACTTGACATGCTTGGTGAAACAGCAAACCTTATTTATGAGAAAGAAAAATCATTTTCTTTCAAATTCAATATCTATATTCTTTATATTTTGGATCATACTTCCGCACTTTTTTAATGCTCACATACATTCGCTCTTACACATGATTCTCAGATTGAATTTCATTATCGATTTCTAGCGAAGTTATCAAATTATTTATGAGCGAACACCTGGGTGATTCATGGAACCAATTTCTTGAGATATTTGGGGCTCAGTTTTCGAATCGATTTGCGCTTCTGCGGTGAAAACACAGGCGTGCTTTTATCCGCTTCGCATGATTAGAGATTATATATAATCCAATGCACCACAAAAAAATCGTCAGAGAGATCTAAATTTACTCATTTTCGAAAGATATTTTCCCATGAAATATTCAAACATGATGGACAACACAAGTGTATCCTTGATTGTATTTAGACGGGCATTTTTTAGTTAAAACTCTTTACTTCCATTTATTTGATTTTTTTCCATTTCTGCATTTTTACGGGGAGGGGGGGGGGGGGGGGGGGGGGG
>BQKZ01000135.1:73407-88479 GCA_036244855.1 Temnopleurus reevesii | reverse complement strand
TGATCTTTCTACATTCATTATTACAAATACCAAGATCGTGTTTATAAAGGTGTTATTACCCATCAAAAGAGAACATACTGATGCTACTTTGGGAACCGAGTATACCCGGTTCCCGTATATGAGTGGGGTTTGTGGGAACCGGGTATACCCGGTTCCCGTCGTCAACGGGTTAAGAAATAAATATTCCGACCAGGTACCAATTCACCTCACCTGGGTTGAGTGCAGCACAACGTGGATGAATGTCTTGCTGAATGAAGCTAAACGCCATAGGAGGGATTCGAACCTACGACCTCCTGGTTGAAAGGGGAGATTCGGAACCATTGCACCACGGCATCTTCGTGTATCACTTGATTTCATGATATTATTTAGATATAGTATTATCCGATATGATATGGATTACTAAGTAAGGAGTTAAGAGCAATTAAACGTCATCAACATCGACGCACGGAGCTTAAATCCGAGTTAGGCTCCGCGCGTGGCTTTTTAATGAGTGTGTGTTCTTTGTGTGCACGCCACTCTTTCTTAACCATATGAAGCTAGTCTTCGTACAAATCGCTATTTGATTTATTATGAAAAAAGTGCATTTTTTTTAATCACTACGTTAAAAATGAACACATTTTTATTTTTATTTAATTTCTTAACCATGTGAGCTAGTCTTCGTACAAGTCATCATCTGATTTCGCATGAGAAAATGCATTTTTAGATACCTCAAAAATAAACACATTTTTAATGTCATAGTATGCTTAGGGAAGTTGGTTTTGTGTATACTGAAAACTGGACAAGTATTATTTTTGGCCTCACCTACCCTTTAACACTCATCAAAGAGATGTGTATCTCGTTCTGACACTTCTCCTCATCTTGTCTATTTATCTCCAACCCATCTCTTGCTTTTGTTTATTCCGTTCGTGCTAATTGGCTTCGGCTGTAGATGAGATATGACAACACCCAGCCACACATTATTTTATGTAAACATTTTTGCGCATCGTAAATAGGCGGGTTTACTGATATATGAAAGGTTTAGGAATATACACTCAAAGTTTGTTCTTTATGACCCGAAAGCTATTGTTAATGCATATATTTTGTTCAAATATTGCACTTTCCTGAAAAAGTGTATAGCATTTCAGCCTAAAAGGTGCTGACAGAGTTGCATCACTTTGTATCATTGAAGGAGCAAAATTGTACCCCCTTTTGGAATTTGGAATTTGGAATTTATTAATTTGAACGTCATCGACATATACAGCCAACATTCAACAGCCAACATTTTGTATAGAGATAGTTGGATAAATTTGATTCACACTTGGGTTATAGTAGTACTTTAAGGTTTCACAAACTACGACAGCGCCAATGATAATTTGTCTTAAACAAGGCACCAAGGCGAGTTTGCACATGTCGCCTCCTTACCTTTCCGATCAAAACAAGGCACCAAGGCGAGTTTGCACATGTCGCCTCCTTTCCTTTCCGATCAAAACAAGGCACCAAGGCGAGTTTGCACATGTCGCCTCCTTACCTTTCCGATCAAAACAAGGCGCATTGGCGAGTTTGCACATGTCGCCTCCTTACCTTTCCGATCAAAACAAGGCGCATTGGCGAGTTTGCACATGTCGCCTCCTTACCTTTCCGATCAAAACAAGGCGCATTGGCGAGTTTGCACATGTCGCCTCCTTACCTTTCCGATCAAAACAAGGCGCATTGGCGAGAATGATAACTCGCCTTCGCGCTTAACATATAAGCCTCCGTATTTCTGTCGTTGTTTCTAGAGTCTTAAGGTTTCGGGTATCAGTGTGAGAAAGCCGTAAATGTTCAGAATTGAATGGTAAACGCCTTAGAACCTATAGTTAGTTCGGAGTGAACCTTGGCTTTTAACGCAAGCGTGTGGCTGATCATTTATAAGAGTCCTTCTGGAGCACTGCATGCATTATTCAATGCCCATTGAAACTTGTTGCAGCCATCATGCTTTAATGAGCTAATCAGCTGATTAAAGAACTACAGGGTGTTCCAAAAATATGTTGTCAGTTCAACCTGTCATGTTCCATATGCTCAGTGAATTTTCTTTGCAATCTGATCCGTATCTCATGTGTTTGTTGAATGATTTGTCAATCATCTGATTATAAATGTACAGGATGTTCCATAAAGAAGAGGGAACCATACCCCACGAACAAATTATTAAATGCCCATTGAAACTTGTTAAGGTCATCATGCTTTAATGAGCTAATCAGCTGATTAAAGAACTACAGGGTGTTCCAAAAATATGTTGCCAATCGTGTGTTGTTTCACCAGCTTAGATAGATCTCTGTATTTGTTTGCTGAATGTTTTGTCAAAAATGTGCCAAGAAATTTTTTTTGGGGGATAAAATACGGAAGAATCATTCGAAATATTTGACAAATCGGACAATGATTAAGAAATGTATGAATATTTTAATGGTACAAGCCAACCAATGGTTAATTTTTAGTTACGTAATATTACGTATGACTCATGTACTTCTCTGCAATATTCAATTGGTTTACCCTCTATGAACCCTTTAACACCAGTTATATCATTAAAAAACTGTCTTAGCTATTTTCTGATTTACCTAAAGACTCTTTTGATCTGTCCGTCCTTTTTTTAATTCAAGCAAATTTTTCTGTCCCAGAGCCAGCCTTTAGAAACCCACAGTATGTTACATAAAGAACTGGAGATATATTGTACCCCAGGCATAAATGAATTATTCATTGCGCATTAGGACTTGTTGCAGTCATTATGTTGTAATGAGCTAATCAGTTTATTAAAGAACTACAGGGTGTCCCAAAAGTATGTTCAATCGTAAGTTGTTTCACTAGACGTGTTGTTTCATTTGCTTAGTGAATTTTCTTTTCAGTATCAGGAATGGATCAAACTTAGTTTCTTTTGATGATGACTTGTCAATTAACCCCTTGTCTCGATTCGTTCCTCATTTTCTCTCTGCATAACAACGTATACGTATACATACATCAATACAACAAACACCATATCCCCCACTCACCCATCGAACCACCTTATCTCCCCACTCTCATACACACGTACATGCACACACAATAATAGTCCAGCAAAAGCAAATTTTGGGAGCCATTCTTTCTTCATTCTAGCTCTTACTAGTAGTACACATCGACACTCCCACTTTCCACACACAAACACATTACAACATCTCAAACACACACACGAACCAGCACACAACAGCACAACCAACAACAAACACCTGCAACATACACACACCCACACACACAAACACATGTACACCCAGACAAATAGCCCATCGCACATCCTCACAGAGGTAAACACTCATACACATCCGTAGCCTTACCCACAGACGCACAAACATACACACACACACACATACACATATTCTTCCCTCCTTTCCGTCTCCATTTCCCTTAAGTCGCCTTTCCAGCAACTTCTCTCTTCTCCTGTTTCTTCCCGTATCCCTCTTAGTATTTTTCTCCTCGTCGCCACTTCAGCGATAGACATATATCACACCTATAGATATCCAATTTCATAGCTCGGCTAGCTCTGATTTAGTCACACGCACACACGCACACACACCAAGTCCGCTTACTACTTTTCAACCGTACACACCTTGCACCATACAAAGCAGCAAAAACTACATTATGGAGTATTAGCTCTTGACAGAACACACCCATAGACGGACACACACACACACACACACACACACACACACACACACACACAAACACGATTAAAGCGCACTCACACATTTTAACACACGCAGACACCCACATCCAGTTGCTAAATCACCCATAAACATTCTACCTCCCCATTCTCTTTATCCTTCCTTTCCAACATACCCACACACACCCAACCACCTAGACACCCACGAACCCACAAATATACAAATATACATAGACAAACGCATCCCTTCCCCTTTTTTTTCTATACCTTTCTATCTACTCTTGGACCTTTTCCCAACACACATTTCCAACCACCTAAAAACTCACACGCACCCACGGAGATACTCACACACCCTACCACACACTTTCTCCCCCTCAGTTCTCTTCCTCTCTACATTTTCACCTTTACTCCTCTCTTTCCCTTTCTCTTCTCATGTCCTATTCATATGTGAATTTTCAACTTCCAACCAGCTAATCACTCCCACGCACCCACAGAGACACCCACACCTTACCCACACACATCATTCTCCCCCTCACTTCCCTCCCATCTCTAAACATTTTCTCCTTTAGCCCTCACTTTCCCTTTCTCTTCTCATGTCCTATTCATTTATCAATTTCCAACTTCCAACCACTTCACGTCCTACACGCACCCACAAAGTCACTCACACACATTCTCTCCCCTCTGTCCCCTTCCATCTCTCTACATTTTCACCTTTACCCCTCTCTTTCCCTTCCTCTTCTCATATCCTACTCGTGTATCAATTTCCAACTTCCAACCACCCACACGCACCCACAGAGACACTCACACACCCTACCCACACACATTCTCTCCCCTCTGTTCCCTTCCTTCTCTCTACATGGTCACCTTTACCCCTCTTTTCATATCCTATTCATATATCAATGTCTGTTTTTTTTCCTCTCCTCGTCGCCACTTAAGTCACATGCGTGTATCACACCTACGAATATCGCGTTCCATAACTAGGCAAGCTTTGCGTCTGTCACGTACGGTGTATAGGGATGTTTGTCTACCAAGATCCAGTGGAGATCCTACCTTTGTGGTTATTACACTGCAAAAACGCTGGTGTTAGATTTAACACCAACCGAAATATATATAGGATCACTCCAGAAAGGTGTTAAAATAACACCAGTTTGGAATCAAATCAATGTATTTAAACACCGACTGCTGTTGTTCAGGGGCCTTAAACAACACCAGTTGGTATCGAAATATATTAAATGGATTCTAAACTGGTGTCATTTTAACACTTTTTCTGGTGTGGTGCTAAATAGATTCCGGTTGGTGTTATATTTAACACCAGCGTTTTTTGCACTAGGGATGTTTGTCTAACAAGATTTAGCGAAGATTATACCTTTGTGTTATCACATACTATGAGCAGAAGGAGCAAAGACTTGGACGAAAGTAGACAACCTTCCTTCAAGCATTAACAATAGCTGGATAGACATAAAAGAAACTCTCATTTTTCTTTTTCTGTGAAAAAAAACCATGTTGAACAACAGTCGCACCTGGGACTCTATATTTTGTGTTCATCTAGCTATTGTGAATGCTTGAATGAAGTTGTTTCCTTTGCCCCAGTTCTTTGTCACCACTGCTCATAGTGAGGAGAAGTGCGTGTGTGGCTCAGTGGTAGAGCGTTTGTCCCATGAACTAAAGGTCGCGGGTCCGATTCCCGGACCAATCACACCAAAGGCTTAAAACAAAACAAATGGGAACATCTGCCTTCCAAAGAATTGAGAAGAGTAATGATAACATTATGGTATGTAGATACCGCTTGAAGAACAGTTCACTGCTGAAAGTTGTTACCAGGGTAACTATTTATCATAATTTGTTTTGTCATACCATGGAGTTTATATATTTATCGTTATACCCAAATTGTAATGTATGAATTGTGCAGCAGGGCTCCGGTGTAGAGCAGGCCTACACGTTTTTATAAAGAAGACAATAAATAAGAATAAGGCAAATAAGAGATATTATCACGATTATCATCCCGCGGTTGGGTCTTTGGCCTCTGGGTATAGGCTGAAGGGGGCGCATATTTGAGGGAAGACTTTTTAAAACATTTTTTATTTTATTTTTTTTTTAATTTCCCTTGTAAGGGGCTCAAATTTACCCTTAAAAAATGCTTGATCCAAACTACGAGGCTGTCACATTGCGAACCTTTTATATTTGCGATTTTTAAGAGTGTATTAGCCAGGGGAGTGTGGTCGTTCTGGATGGCAGTTTTCCTCCACCACTTGAACGCCAGATGTGTCCTCGCCAAGCACCTCAGCGGGAGCGATTTCGTCAAACCCTATATTCTCTGAGGTATAAAACACATCTCATGGCATCCCCCATTTTACCTTTTTGGAATTTTCCTGCAAGGTTTCATTGCAAAGGGCTCGAATTTACAATTCTAACATTTTCCATTCGACACTGCCTTATTGACAAGACTACCACAAAGCGAAACTTTTACATGTTTGCGATGTTTTTAGAGTGTATTAGCAAGGGGAGGGTGATTGTTCGGGTTTGCAGCTTTCATCCACCACTTGAACTGTTGAACGCCAGATGTGTCCTCGCCAAGTACCACAGCGGGAGCGATGTCGTCAAACCCTGTATCCTCTGAGGTATAAAACACATCTCATGACATCCAAGACTTGAAGATTTGAAAATTTGAAGATTCGTTTCATCTCTATTTTTCATCCAGACCATAGTATTCACCGAAACATCAAATGAGAAAATGATATAGATTTCAAGATTTCAAGATTCGTTTCATTTAATTTTTCATCCATACAATAGTATTGATGAAACATGACATCATATAAGAAGATAATTGTAAACTTAGAAGGACGGATATGTCATTGACAGAGAATAAGTAAAACAAAATGATATTGGAACCAGCAGGAAGCATTGCTTGTGAGACGCTGGTCCCTATAATTTTTTTTTAAAACTAAACATAAAAAATAATAAATAATAGAATTACCTTAATAAAGAAGAGAAGAAGAGAAAGATAAAAGTAGGAAGGGACTGTGGGTTGGGAGTGTGGCGGGGGAAGGGGTGACCGTACGATCTATGCTCTACGTGAAGAGATGCAATGAATAGACAAATAATTATACATGTATATATTTATATGCATTTTTTTAATATTTGGGCGATATAATTATGTCTTTCATTTGAAAAAAAAGGTTGACAACATCCCCCACTTTGACAAACTTTTAGCCTGAAGCGGTATGGAAAATGTTAGATGCTCGCATGGATTGGCGGGTAGAAAGAAAGGTTAGATTTATTGAGTTAACTGAAGAGGGTATAGGTTTACCTTCACCTTTTGCGTTTATACCCAACGTCTTTCCAGCGATCATGACGCTCCGGGAACGCAGAAATACGGAGGAACGTCGCTAATCTAACGCTATAGCGCGTGTGTAGACGTCGAGCGCCAGAGGAACGTCTGATCAACGTCGGTTAATAGTCCTCCCTCCATATTTCTATATTCACAGAGCGTCATGAACTCTTGCCAGACGTTCTAAACGCAAAGAATACCTTTAGTATTTTATAAAGTAAATGCATTCCCTAAAATATCTGTATTTTTATAAACGTTCAGCATAGAAAATACGAGCTCAGACATTTCAGGACACAGATATTTTATTTTTATCGATCATGACCAATTTAGTTGTAACTGATTTTGAAATTCTCGGAGACAGTAATTATCTAGAACCGTGGGAGATATGGCCTTAGGTCTTGAACGAACGTGTAAAAAGGAAATTAAGAAAGTGTTTTTCTTAGAGGTTGGAGAACACCTGAGCCAAATTAATATGTCACACAGGGGTTTCCCATTTTTCGCATTTGCGTGTCGGAGAAAAGGCAATTGGCATTAATGGAAATATTGTGTAATTTTCTATAAAGGAGCATCGTACAAAAAATAGTATACTGTTTTGGGGGCTTGTTTGGAAAATTTGAAACACAATTCATCCCCCGCGCCTTCAAGTGCAGTGTTGTAGACGTCCCCGTTCAGCTTATTTTTCTCAATTGGGTCCCCAGCTGTCCACGTATCGCAATGGGAGGAGCCAATGATAATATCACCATGTAAAAATTGAATAATACAAATACATGGATCTTATAGCACAACTTTGCAGCCGAGCGTTTTCGAAAATTGAAAAACGCTCCCCGGACTCACAGTCTGATCGGACGGCGGACTGACGTTTGGCTTGTGTTCTCACTAAACTAACTATTTTTTTTTTAATTTTCAGGCGCTCAAGGAGCGTAAGCCATTACATCGAGCACTTTGCTCAAAGCGCTCAGAGCAACTTATCAAAATCGATTCACAAAATAAACTGAATAATTTGCGATCCTCAAAAGAAATGGTTTAACAGTTGTAACTAGCATGACTAGGATACTATACTTTGATTTTTTTTTATTTGCCGCACACTGGGAGGAACAACCTCCTCAGCCAAAAAGCTGTTCATCTGAGGGGTCCATGAATCTCGATATTTTCCCTTTTCATGGGGCATCCTGTATATTCATACAACAATCCAATTAAAACATATCCAATAAGATATGGTATGCACTTACGATTTTATTTTTAGCTATCTGTGGTCTATCCTGCATTATTTGCAGCAAACCTATAAAACAATCGTTATCATATCTTTCTTCATTATTACTGCACTACATAAACTGGAAACGGATATTCGTTCTCAAGTGCCGTCTCAAGAACGATTCTATTTTTTCATCAGGGTAATAAAAAGGGAAGACTTTCTCAATATGTAAAAAAAAAAAAAAAGAATTGCAACCTTACAAAAGCATCAGCTCGGAATAAATGCAAGAGATAAAAAAATTATCTGCTAAGCCTTTCTAGCAGTTGCAGACTTATGGGGTGTTGCTCAAAATCAACTACAAATCAACTGCAACAATTCGCGCACGGTATGGGCATTTAACAAGACGCGCATGAAACATTGATTTTGATTGGCTCGTTCCGATCAACTGCAACTTGCGATCAATTGTAACTTTTGAGCAACACACCCTTAGATGAAGATGAAACTTTCCTGGTTTCCAATACCTCCTTGCATACCGCAACGCTGTATTTTTCTCCACATAGCTCCCATTCGCTCAATCATCCCCGTAGTCCAATTACAGAAAGATATATATTTGCCAGACAGTATCATATAACTTGGAATCTGAGCAATGCCGAATACTCATGCCTAGTTGTGAAGAGATAAATAAGATGACATAAATTGTTAGAAAAGCGGAGTGATGAAATTGGAAAGTAATATGGTTAGTCGTGGATTTTATTTCTACGCATGTAAAGGCTGACTCAGTCATTTGCGTTTTTAGCATGCGTGGGCCCGACGTTTTTGACAATTAAAAACGCCCCTGAGCGCTCAAAGACGCAGGTCATACGATGTACTAACGTTCGGCGTAAGCTCCTTAAGCGCAAGCGGAGCGTCAGTCCATCGTCTGATACGCGTATACTTGCTGTGCACTCGGGTAGCGTTTTTAACTTTTTTAAAACGCTGGGCCGATTCAGGCTAAAGACGCACCGTTGCGTTCATAGACCTCGCTGAACGCAGAATTACGGAGCGAAGACACTTGACCGACGATGGCCCACATTGGCGTCAGCTGCGTTCGCAGAGCGTCATGGACGCAAAGGTGTGAGTTAGTCTTTAACTAATAAGTGTGGGCATAAATATATCCCGTATTATGTCTTGTCTTCGAATGTCTGTGCAATTTAACCCTAAGGAAAGTCATGTGTGGCTCAGTGGTAGAGCGTCTGCCCCATGAACGGAAGGTCGTGGGTTCGATCCCCGATCGAGTCATACCAAAGACCTATAAAAATGGGACCATCTGCCTTCTTGCCAGGCGCTCGGCATTTAAGAAAGGAGAAGGGTAATAATAACTTTATGTTATGCAGGGCCCGCTGGAAGAGCAGCTAACTTACAGCTGAATGTGGCTACCCTGGGTAAATAAAAAAATATTATTATTATTATTATCATATCTGACGAACGATTAGGAATGATATCATATCTTGTCCTGTGGAATCACTTTATAACGTTTATGATACAATGCTTTATACGCATTAGCCTACCTAAATGTTTTCACTTTATTTTTTTAAAGCACAACATTCTATATGACTTCGCATTAATGCGACATATGTTCTTAAGTAGATTGTCGAGAAAAAAAGGGGGGGGGGGGGGGTGGGAGTGTGTATTTTTTTTTTTACCACTGTTAATTCTTTGCTACATGTAGAAATACTCACGTACACTAAGTAAATACATGCCAGAAATATCCATTACCATACCGAAATAAATAAAAACAGTTTGACATGACGTCCCCGCTAATATAAGAGCCATCCTATATTGTATATTGCATTTGAATAACTTTTCCTTATTTGTTTTATTCTAATTATTGTTTTTGCTTCGTGTTTATGTACCTTGTTTGGTCTATTTCTATTTGTTTTGATACTTCCTGATGGTTTTGTTAAATTGTTCTGTTCATTTACGTAAGCTATTCCTTTGCATTAATGTTGATGATAATTATAATTTGATTTGATTTGATTTAATTTGTAAATGACATTACCTTATAATGACAATTACTATAAACAATTACATGCAGAGTGTTATAGAATATTTGCCAATGTTTGACAAGATATATCAATAAAGCGTCACAAACCAAGCGGATTGTACAATATCCAATGATAACCATCAGCCATGTAATCATACAACACAGAAACTTGCAAGTTTGGCAACCGAACAACAATAATACCATTTATATCTGAAGCTGCCCTTATCATCCTTAATCGCACGTTTTCCTTTGTTTGCAATGTCTCTTCAATGTTTACATAATTAGTCATATTTCTTCTATACAAACATACCTTCTTTTGAAAAGATCAAATTGAAATTTTTGTGTTGATTCTGTCCCGAACTTTGAATGGTAATGACAATCTGGAACAACTTTTGCGGGTATTCTGGCACTGTTAGTTTCTATTGTCGTTGTTCAGCGTACATGCGTTATACTTTGATCATCAAGTGGGTTGCCCCATCAAAGCCAATTGTGTTGATCTATGCATTTATTATAAGCAGTTCTAATTACATCGTATATGATATATCCATAGCAATTGTTTTAATCATTGCAAACATATTTTTCTATATTTTGAAAGGAGTTGAAAGAAATAAAGTTAAGGTTAACAGTTTTAGCACAATCCACAAAAATAAAGTTTTATTTGCCCAAAGGATACGGTATCACAACATTACATGTATCTTTGTATCACACCCCACTAAAATATATGAAAATAAATGAAAGTAAATTAAAAAGAAAATATAGACATAATAGAGAAAGATGCAATGGGATTCAAATAAAAAACAAACAAACAAACAAAGAAATAGAACAAAATAAATGCTGGGGGGGGGGGNNNTTATAACAAATACGTACTGTATATCAAAGCAAAGGGAGGGGGCGGGGGGGGGGGTGCGGTCCCCTTGAATGTATGTATAATATGTTTGTGTACTAATTCGATCTGGCAAGGCTCCAAAAACAAAGAGGTAATTATCGGATCATGTAGTACATAGCCGGAAAGGATTCGACATGAAGCTTTGTTTAAAGTGGCCATAATCATTGTATTAATTGAGAATGAACGGAAATATCAACTTGAAGACCATATTAGTATTGCATTTTGCAATCTGCTTCTTGAAAACGCGTTGGAGATCTTGTCATCTTAAAGGGATATTGGTACAAAGTTGCGCTTAATCGCAAATCAACTGTAAAACTGTTGAAAATTAGAACGTGCATGTTCATTCGCGCTTTTGACAATATGCGTATGAAACAATGGTTTTGATTGGCGCTTGCCGATCAACTTCAACTTGCAATTTCAACCATAATTTCACACCATCTTCTCCTGACGTCTGATTTGCTGTTCTCTGGACCGAGAATGAAACCCGACGGTCAGCACAGCGAAGATGCATCGCATTTTTGTGTCTTTTGAAAATTATTTTGATGATGCAAATCCATACTTTACTAAGTTCTATTATTGTATATGTTTTGATTGATAGAAAAGGAAAGAAATTTGTGTTATTTCAAATGACTTTACAAATGACTGAACAAAAGGAGTTGTACAGCTAATTCCTTACCACTTTGGCGTCTTTTGGAAGTTGCCATGGAGAAATTTGGCACTTGCGTAATAGTATGCACCGATGACGTCATAGGCAAATACCACTTTTTTATTTCGTCATCGCGAGAACTACAACCACAAAATTGGCATTAAAAATCATGAAGGAACGCCTATAGATGAAAATGGAACCAAAATCTTGGTTGATATTTTAAGCCATATTCTTGTGGAAAAATCGCCTGGACTCCTCCTTTAACAGTAAAATCTCGTCACTCTTAATCGTGTTGATAGAATCAGAAATGTGAAATTAGTAGCCGGGATTTTCCCCCGCGCGACTCTTAAACTCACTCATCAATCGACCTTAAGACGTCTGTTGGGAAATGTCAACATTTTTTCCAAGGAAAAAGGAATAAATGCTTTGTAAGATTACAATCAGCAACATGAGAGATGTAAGAGAGGGATCATCGTTGCAATGTCTGAATCATATTGCTTGAAAAGCCGTGGTATATGATATTGAATTATAGAAAGCGCCATTGTAACTTGCGTTTGTAGAGATCATATTATCGGAATGAATCGTCTGAGATTGTTTGATGCGAAGCAGAATGAAGAGAAGGAGAAGGAAGGGGGAGGTGAGGGCTAAGGTTGAAGTTGAATTATACAAAAACAATATGAAAATGAAAAAAGAAGGGAGGATAACAGAGAGACCAAAAAAAAAAGGAAGAAGAAGAAGGTGAACAATAAAAATAATGCAATGAATTGTCTTAAATTGTTGGATTGCTTGATCAGGAGCAGAAGAAGGAGTAGGAGTGAGGGTGGAGAAGGATTAACATTAAGGAGGAAAGGAAGAAGGAGAAGAAGATTGAAGAAGAAGGTAAAATGACATGAACTGTCTTTGAATGTTTGATACGAAGCAAAATAGTGTGTGTATTTGTGGGGGGGGGGGGGGGCTCAGAGCCGGATTACAAGCAAAAATATTAATGACAACGAAAGGCAGACGAAAGAGAGAACGACAGAAAGGAATAATAATAATAATAATAATAATAATAATAATAAGAAGAAGAAGAAGAAGAAGAAGAAGAAGAAGAAGAATAAAAAGAAGAAGATGAGGAAGAAGAAGAAAAAGAAGAAGAAGAGGAGAAGGAGGATGAGGAGGAGGAAGACGAAGGAGAAGGTGACAAATGAGAATGATGTAATGATTTGCGGAGGAAAGGGGGGGGGGTGCGGCTCAAAGCAGGTGTAGAATTAAAGAAGAGATACGAAAGCAACACAAGTACGAAAGATTAAAACAAAAGATAGGATGAACGAAAGACGGAACAACAGGAAGAAACAAGGAAAAGAAGAAAAAAAGAGGAAGAAGATGACAAAAATAAAAAAGAATAGAAAAAGAACGAAACACGAGCGTATGGTCTGTACAAGTACGATACAGATAAACTGTCAAAGCTAAACATTACCTAATTTAATATACAACTACATCATGCCAATCTAGTCCCTTCAAAAGAAGCAATTCTTACAATGTATGATGATCCCCTTTAACATAGTATACAGTAACTGATCTCCCTATCGTTGAGAGATAACGTGATTGGAGAACGTAATTCTTACATTTCTCCCTATTTGCCGAGTGGATAACCTGTATCTTATATTTACCCCAGCCTGAGAAAATAGAAGAAATGAAGAAGTAAAAAAATGTAAAAAATAGAATGATGTAATGATTGAGAGATAAAGATTATTTATTACTTATTTATTTCAACATCTTTTTATAGGATAACATATTCAGATAAAAACTTTTTTTCAACATGGTCCTGCATTACATAAAATAAGTTACATATTACAATCAGAAATCATTAAAAATAGCCTGAAATGGTAAAAAGCATAAATAATTTTAAAAGACGAGTTGTACATAGTAAAAGCATAAATATTGATGTTTAAATATAAGATCACATGAATCAATTATTAAAAACAAATAGGATGTAATTATAAAGGATAAAGATGATGATGGGGAATAAAAGACGCAGAAATAGAAGGAGAAGTAGTAGAAGTACGAGGAGAAAAAGAAGAAGTACAAGTAGTTGTAGTAGTAGTATAGTAGTAGTAATAGATAGATAGGTAGTAGTAGTAGTAGTAGTAGTAGTAGTAGTAGTAGGAATGGGATAGAATAAGATCGAGGAACATGAGGCAGGTGAAAAAAGGTCAAGAGAATGAGAAAAAAGAAGGAGGAAAAAGGTTACATCAATTTCAATGAATCAAAATGTACACTTATTCCGTATACAACTAAATCTTGCCACTTTGAAACAAGATGTCACAAATAACTCCTCTTCTTTTGTCTGTATAAATTATTGTTTCTGTTCAGTGCCATGAGCGTCAGAGCCTGGCGGATACCGGCGCTATATAAGTATTCATATTATTGTTATTATTCTCCCTCTAAGAGAAGCAATTCTTACCATTGCTGATGCTTTCCTTTAAAATGGTCTACACACTACAGTAACTGATATCCCATGATCCCTATCGTTGAGAGATAAACGTGATTGTAGAACGTAATTCTTACATATCTCCCTGTCTGCCGAATGGATAAGCGAAGCATATTGTTATGTGGGAATACTGGTTTCAACCCCCGAAAACGCACATTTCCTCAATCAAATTTGGTTTGTTATTTTATTTTGCTTTTTTTTTAGGTATTTTGTTTTATTTTATTCTATTTCATCTTATCTTACCTTATTTTGTTTGATTTATCTTTGTTTTATCTTGTATCATGTTATTTTAATCTTATTCTATTTCATTTTATTTTATTCCATTTCATCTTATCTAATCTTACTTCATTCTATTTCAACAATTTCATTTTATTTAATCAAATTCAACATTCTGCTTTCTCTTATCAATTCATTTCAGTTCATTTCATTTTATATAATTTCATTTATTTCCAATTCATATCATTTTATCTTGTTTTATTTTGTGTAATTCTATGTTTAATTCATTAAATTTTATTCTATTTCGTTTTGTTTCATTTCATTTCATCTTATTTTATTACTCTTTAAATATTATAACATCTAAGTGAAGAAACCCCTTTAAGACTTTAGCTAGAATAGCCCATTGTCGCTGCGCCTTTCCTATTATGAAAACGACAGCAATGACGTCATTGCATTTATGCAGAAAGCTGAATTCATCATTACCGTTTATTGGCGGGAGAAGTGGTAGGGCCCGAGCACAACAAACACGGCACGGCATCACGGCACGGTTTTTACGCGATGTCTCTTCTGTGATTGGCCAGTTGTTGAATATCCTCTGCGCGGAGGAGCGCGCTGGCCAATGACAACCAAGATACTGCGTATACACCGTGCCGTTATGCCGTGCC
>BQKZ01000135.1:51817-63777 GCA_036244855.1 Temnopleurus reevesii | reverse complement strand
AAAATGGCGGGTAGCTCTCTTTTGTTAAGTTTATACATGAACTGACCGAGTTGGAAGCGATAAACATCTTTTATTTTTAAAATTTTATTTTCAAAGAACAGATTGTCCGTGTGAGATCTGTAGTGTGTATTTGAAATAATTCGCATTGCTTTCTTTTGCAGCAGGAGTATTTTGTTCAATTTTGACTCAATTGCAATGCCCCACGCTAATACGCCATAATTAATATATGGTTCGATCATTGTATGATATAGGGTAAGTAAAGTGTGACAAGGGAGAAAAATTTTTAGGGCAATATTGGCCATAACGAGTGCAATATTCCCGGTATTTCATGAAATGAAGCCATCCAATATAATTATTATATCTTTACATATACCAGAAGGCTGGTCACTGCTTAGCGCAAGCGTAAAATTTAAGCCGTACAATATGGCTTAATATTGTACGGCTTAAAACGCTCATGTAGATAATAATGTATTGTATTGTATTGTACTTTATTTCCAATCAGTGAAAAGACACATAACATATAACATACTACGGAATCAAAATACATTAGACAAATTTACATGTGTAAAAAATAATTTGCAATTAATAAGACTGGCTGGATTGCCCTTTCAGAAGAATTAAAATAAATATGAGGGCAGAATGTGTACAAATATTCATCCAAGCATTTTGTTTACGTAAGTGGTATAGGACTCGTGTTTAGAACAACATCTACCCCATTCCAATGAACCCAACCTCCATCCTCCGTATTATCTTGGATATCGTATGCCATGTCTTGTAGTTTGAAATAATGATTCAATTCAATTCAATTCCTTTCCTTTATTTTTCCATTTTAAAAAATCACATTACATTTTAAATATACAATATACTTAAACAATGCATCATTAAATAATAGATATTAAACATAAATGAAAAACATAAAATTAAAATGGTGGGATACTCTACAGAAGCAATAGCTTATTACCAGAGTCCCAAAATGATGACAAGATATAATCTATTGTCGTGGAATCAAGTCGAACGCCAATCCAATGCTTCTTTGTAATGCTACTGAATTAAAAACCGGCTTGTGATTGCTGTGTCTGGACAGTTACATACACGGCGTACTGATCGATTGTCCTATGACCCACTTTTACGGAAATAGTTTATATCGTGTTTAATGTCCCTATAGAAAAAGGATTAAGAGCAAAATATGGCATAATGATATATGTCTACAGATATCCATCCTAGCATTTTGTTTACGTAAGTTCTGTAGGGCTCGTGCTTAGAACAACATCCACCCCATCCCAGTAAACCTACAACCTCTATCCTTCGTGTTATCTTGAGTATCGCTTGCCGTGTCTCCGCTCCCAACCACACTCATCGATCTCGATCAATTTATGGCGGTTTCCTCATAATTCCTCTTTTCTTCAAGGGCCGACGCACACCTTCGCTCTTAGAACGGGAAAAATGTGTTTGGATGCCCTCCAAATATTATGCCTGTCAAAAAAAAATGCATCTACCGGTCGGATTTATTCAAATTAATGTTCCTTATTCTTAGAACACAACTTAAACAAATCATAATAATAATAATAATAATAATGAAACACTTTTATATAGCGCATAACACAATCATGCGAAAGTCCCTAAGCGCTTGAAACATGGAAACATGGAAAGAGAGAAAGAAGTAAGAAGAACTAGGATTATCAGTACATTAGTTGTTTTTGAAGAGATAAGTTTTCAAGTTTCTTCTGAATTGTTCATATGGTGTAATATTTGTGAGGTAATTTGGGAGGTTATTCCATAAGATAGATGTGGCATGTGAGAATGATCTCTCACCATGAAGAATAAGGTTTGATTGGGGATGGAAAACCAAAGAGCGCCGTACATGTATATGGATTGTTTTACTATTTTTTCTTCAATTTTTGAGAAAAGCAGAAAAAAAGTTCAGGTCGGGGCATTTACAAATGGTCGGTCAATAGAGGGCCTTATAGCAAACGACCAAGCGCCGGACGAACGCCTCAAACGGCGTCGGTTGAGTGTCTTTCTTCTGAATTTGGACGTTGACTAATTCAGTTTGACCTTTGCGTTCACAGCCCACGTCTGCTTAGTGTTTATGACGTCTCTTGAACACCGAAAAATGGAGGAGCGACGCTTAGCCTACTTGACGCCAACGCTTGTTTCTGAGCGCTAGACTAACGCCTTCAATGTCGGTCAAGCGTATTTCTTCCTTATTTCGGCGTTTATGAATCTCACTTTTGTACTTTTAGCCAAACTCTACCCATCGTTATTGGCGCTCCGTCAATGCATAGGAACGACGCTTATTTGACGGTATTGCAGGCGAACGCCTCCCAACATCGGTCAATCGTCTAAATTCCTCCATATGTATGCGGCATGTACTGTAGATGTAGTCACACGCTTGCGTTACTACCCGTCGTATCCCTAGCGTTATTTCGTCATCACGAAAGGTGGTGTTGCATGAAGACAAACAAATTCCAACATAGCAACAACCTAGATTGTCTTTTTCTCCCTCGTAAATTTGAGATCCGAAATCATTTTAGCCGGTCCTAAAGAAAATTGTGCACAACGACATTTGCCTGATTCCGTTGTCGCTGGTCACATATTCTATTTTATGCTGCTTGGCATAGATTTACTATTGACACAATAGCGGGTTTTCGAAATTGGCGGGCGGAGGGCTGTGGACGATCGTGGAAAGACAAGTGACAAGTTCGCAACTGATATGCGCACCATTTTTTGCGCACATTAGATGTGCACTGGTTTTTCACCGTCCACAAGCCTCCGCCAATCAATTCAGAAGAAAACCCTTTTGGCAGTTTGGTGTGACCGAACCTTTATTCGCAAGAGATAAATACATCAATCGTACCGCGCGCCTGAAGATGAGACGAATGTAGTCTTTACGCGAAGGCCCAATCCAAAACGTTTCATTACTCGTATCACTATTTCTGTACCATGGTCTGCATTCCAGACTAGCGCAGATATCTTCTGCTGAAAAAAAAGTACAGGAATTTATACTTGTGATTTGTAAGACGTCTTTTCAGTTGAAATTGGCAGAAATGGACAATTAGTTCAATCGGGTCTGTATTTGTAGAATAGGTAAGATGCTGAAGGGATGCAGTCCGAGAAAAACTGGAGACCTTTCACAAAAATGTTTCCAAAAATGTTCATCATGCAATATATTAACAATCCGTTGATAAAATTGCCACTCACTTGACTTAGATTATTATACGATATATGTCTGAACTTGTTGCAATGCCAGCCTCGTGCAACCGCCTCCTTGTGATGCATGCCTTGGGATGGAAAACAAATTGATAACTGAGACACGTTTAGGGTTGGCATCCTTCAATGTTGTTTATCCACATACAAGCGTGGGTGCTCAGGCCCCGGTCACATAGAGGCCCGGAAGCACAACGATTCAGCACGTTCTTTATTAATTCACAGCTATCTGCCTCCGAACAAAGAGTCGTCTTAAATCGTGTTGCTTCCGGGGCCCTATGTAACCGGGGCTCTAGTGGGAGAATAAAGATGTGCTAATTGTTTCCGGTATGTGTTTTAAGGATGATGTTGCCCGGGAAACGTGCCGATGAACCAACACAGGATGCAGAAATCCTCCTTTCGTTCTTTTTCTGTCATTCTTTTTTTTTTCTTCATTTTATGTTGGCGCACGTTCCTTTACACGATCCCTTTCTCGCGGCAGGTCAGAATTCACAAACACATTCGACTGCCAACTTCGATCATAATGCGTTGTTTTGTAAGAATCCGTTTTAATCTTTAAAATTCTATTTCATAGGTATTCAAAATGTGGGTTTTTTTGCGTTTAAGGGTTGAAAGGTAGGGGCGGGGATTAAGTTGACCTCACGGGGGGTCAGAAGTCACAAGCACATTCGACTGCCAACTTCATAATGCGTTGTTCTGTAAGAATCCGTTTTAATCTTTGAATTTCTATTTTTTTTTAGTATTCAAAATGTATTTGTTAAAAGGTAGGGGCGCGGATTAAGCTGATCTCACGACAGGACAGAAGTCCCACGCACATTAATTTTGACTTCCAATTTATTATAATGCATTGCTCTATTAGAATCCGGTTTAATCTATAGATTAATTATCATTTCTTTTAAATATTCAAAATGTTCTTTTTGTACGTTTAATGGTTGAAAGGTAGGGGCTGGTATAACAGGATGCAGAATTCCTCCTTTTGTTCTTTTTCTGTCATTCTTTTTTTCCCATTTTATGTTCGGGCACGTTTTCTTTCCGCGGCAGGTCAGAATTCACAAACATATTCGACTGCCAACTTTGATCATAATGCGTTGTTTTGTAAGAATCCGTTTTAATCTTTGAATCTATAAGTATTCAAAATGTGTTTTTTTTATTGAGATTAATAATAGTAATAATGACAATAATAATAATGATAATAATAACGATGATGATAATAGTAATAGTAATAATAATAATAATAATAATAATAATAACAATAACAATAACAATAATAATCAGTTCTTAAATAACACATAGCCATAGCATGACCCTATATGCGCTCACAGAGCAGAAAAAAGAAATAACCGAATGGAGAATATAGATCTGCTTTAAAAAGCAAAAAAACAACGTACATAAGATATTGTGAACTGGGCTCATGTACATGTATTGAATCAATACTTCTTAAGCATCGCTTTATACTTATCTAAATCGGAAATATTTCTCAAGTAATTTGGAACTGAGTTCCGTAGAATCGAGGCTGCATGTATAAACGAGCGTTCACCATAAGATTTGGTCTTTATGGAAGGAACTACAAACATATTTCGTGTGCTTGATCTCAAGATACGAGCCGGCTGGTATAAAGTGAACAATTCAGATAAGTATTCTGGAGCTATTCCATAGAAGCATTAATAGAAAAAGACAAGTCGTTTAAAGCCCATGTATAGTTTTGGTAAAGATGAAAGAAATGTGAATTTGGGGGATATTTACCATGACATATAGTTTCTATACACATTTCAAGACCATAGTATATTTTTCTACGTGCGAATTCTTTTGAAAATTTGAATTTGACCGTTAAATCGTATTTAGCGCCCTCTCTTGGTTACAACAATATTTAGCTTCTAATCGGGCATATACAAAATTATTTTAAAGTTTTGATTAAAGCACGCTAAAAAGGAATACATAAAGAATAAAGTCTGAAATTTTCATCCAATTCTGTGCATGAGAAGCTGTCCTTTATCAAGAAAAAAATACTGAATTAGCGTCGGGGGCTACGACGCTGAAATATTTTGCACACTTTAGGTTATAACTTTTCCAAACCTTGGTCATTTTCCGCACAATCTTTTGTACAATATGTTAATGATATCATGTTTCATTTTATATAGATTTGAAGACAAAATTCGGCGATAAAAATATTCGCTTTTACCAAAACTGTACTTGGGCTTTAAAGATTATGCGATTACGAACAGGAAGCCAATGTAAATTTCGTATGACAGGGGTGATTTATTGAAAGGTAGGGGCGAGGACTAGGTTGACCTCACGGCAGGTCAGAAGTCACTAGCACATTAATTTTGTCTGCCAACTTATTATAATGCACTATTCTGTGGGAATCCGTTTTAATATCTAAATTATTATTTTTTATTCAAAATGTTCTCTTCTTGCGTTTAGTGGTTGAAAGGTATAACTAACATGATATAATGTATTTCCGAAACAAGATTAGTCAACGGCCATTTCAATGCTCCTTTATAATGCTATTCAAATCGGAACCAGTTTGTGATTGTTGTGTCCGCACATGTACGGTTCTATTGTCCACGACCCACTTTATTTTGCGGAAATAGTTTATATCGTATATTTTTTTTCCAATATTCAAAATGTTATTTTACGTTTAAGGGTTGAAAGGTAGGGACGGGTATAAATTTGATAAGATGTAATCAACTTCTTGTCGAGAAGTGCATATGCCATATCACGTGACCCAATTGGGTAAAGTTGCCAACTTGAATGAAAAATCACTTTTGAGTTAAGCAATTTTATTATCCATAGCGTTCTTATTGATTCTCCGATTCGTGTTAGCTTTATTCTGAATTTTCTGCTTTTCCTCAATGCAAGATTTGTCTTTAAAATGATGTAGGTTGTCATATTATGTAGATGGAAGAGACATTGTACATGTTGTAAGGAAATGCTCAACACCATCACAGCATGCTGTTGTACAATCTAAAAGCCTTTCAATGCATAAGATCAATATTGGTCCACTGTCCTGAGTTTGCTTAGTGCGCTCCTCGCTATATGGCGGGGAGCCCACATCCTCAATGTATGTTTCTGAACCCTTTCACATCAACACGTCTGTCTTTTCTCAATGAAGTGAGACATAATCTCTATTTGAAGTCGAAAACATGAAAGAAAGTGTTTCTAAAAAGGAATATTCATATTATTTTAGAACACGGAAACGTAATGATTGTAATTTTTCGCTCTGCTTGACCATTATGTTGACACGATGTACGTATCATTTTCAAGATAGTGTACGAATAAAAATAAAATCACTAAAATGCGGGGTAAAAATATCGGACTTCATAGTAAGGCAAAAAAAAAAAAAGAATGTTTGGATGCCCTCTATCGAGCGATCCTCTTAATATGGCCAGGGAGGTGTTTCACCAAGATAAGAAAGACTTTACGCACGACTTTACGTTCGACTGGTAACCCTTTTTGCGCGTTATGATTCATAATAGTGCGCGCTTTCCGCGCAAGAATTGATACAAGTCGAACGTAAAGTTGTGCGTAACTTTAAGAACGATTTGGTGAAACACCGCCCTGTTTAATCTGTAAGAAATACCGGTTATTATATGTTGTTATTTTTTTTTTCATTAGTAGAACGAGTTGGAGGTGCTTTTATACGCTAGTTTTCTTGTTCCCTCGTTATTCGAAAGATGCGCCGATAAATCTCTGCAGGGGGGGTGGGGGGCTTCTGCAAGTAGAGCATAATCGTTTCACTGGCCTTACTAGTTACTTACTATTCAATTACTTTTGTTGAATAGCGAATGTTTTTTGTCAGTTGGTTACACTTTAAGATATTAACACTAATTATTTAGCGCAAATATCCATTCTGCTGAGTGTTCAAGGCGCTTTGTATTATCATTACACTGGCTTTAGATAATCTTAGTTTCAAAGATACTGTATCGAAGGTCGCATAAACCTGTTTTGCGATGACTTGGTATTGGATAAGGCTTTTAAATTCAGCGGGTAACTGTGAAAGGGTCGTTTCTTACCGCTCGCTATATTCCTCACTCTTCCACCCAATTTCAATATACATAGCTGGATTGGGAGACAATGTTTCATTATGATAAATTCTGAAATTACTCTTCCCTCATAAAGCATGATCTCCATTTTTAATAATAATGTTGTCCAATATTGCATTCCCTCCATGAACTGCAACGAAAAATGGAAAGAGAGGATCTTAAACATGGTTTGAAACAATCTGATTATATTTTCGTGTATGAATAAGTCTTTCAGTGGATTACAAACCTTTTAAGCTTACCTCAAACTATTCGAGAAATCTTGATTCAATTACATTCTGTGCTCGAGCCAAATCTGTCTAACGCTTTATTTCGGAAATTACCTTTAGATAGTTAGAAATATGCTCGCACAATGTCATATGCATGGGAGAAGCATAAACATTTCACTAGAATCGCATATATTGGGGATCTGGCATAAAAAAACCCGATTGATTGCAAAAGTCATCTTTGGAAAACATTGACTTAATACCATTAATATCAATATTAAGTTTAATCTAAGTTTATGTAACACATAGAACTTACTAATGTCTAAAATCGGAACTCAACTTCAAAATATAATTGATAATATTGAACAAGAATAACAAGGTTATCTACTTTTCCATTTTCATATAAACAGACCCGTGTTCTATCTGTAGTTGTGTTACTATTTTCTCTTCCTACAGCACAACTTTTATAATGATTTGTCCAGGCGGGAGAAAAAATTGCGACAACCCCTTTTCTCCTAATATGGTCATATTACGCCCCGACCGACATCTGTAATATACGCACCATATATGAAAGCCGACTCACACCTTTGCGTTTTTAGCCTGCGTCGGCCCAGCGTTTTTGGAGATTACAAACGCTCCCTAAATGGTACGTGCTTCACTAAGATACGAAAGACTTTAAGAACGACTTTAAGATCGACTTGTATCCCTTCTTGTGCGCAGTAATTGCTAATAGTAGGTGCATACAGAGCAATAATTGATACCAGTCAATCTTAAAGTCGTGCGTAACTTTATGAACGACTCGGTGAAACACCTCCTTGGACGCACAGTATACGCGGATTAGACGGTGATCTGACGCTTGGCTTGCGTTCAACGAGCGTAGCCTGAGCGTCAGTCCAACGTATGACCTGCGTCTTTGTGCATCAAGGGAGCGTTTTTTATTTCCAAAAACGCTATGTTGACGCAGGCTAAAAACACAAAGGTGTGAGTTGGCCTTTAGAAAGGCATCTTTTCACTATAAAATCCATATGCTTTCACCCTGCGAAAGTGCACTTACTGTAACATCTGTTTTGAGGTAGTGCAATCGCTCATAATTGAACTAATTTGACCTTATTTGGAATGATTCCGCGTTTAAAGTTCGCCGTTATTGCATGTATGAGTCTGGGTTGCCTTTCCCTATTTGGTATTTTTATAATTTAATTTGACTGAAGGTTTTCTGGTAGTTGCCGCAAGCATGGTGAATGGAGAAAGGGCAAATTTACGCAGATGACACAAATTTGTGTCAGAACATCAGGCAAAATTTCGACTGGTGATGATATTACTATTGGGTACTAGAATTGGGTTCCCCTGTACAAAGTCAATGTGAATATAAGAATTCAGTAGTCAATGGATTCCCAAATTCTTTCCTCTAGCGGCAGCCGAAATTTTACCTAGTCCTTCTCGAATAATTGTACATAATATCGTGATTTATTTTCATAAAACATTACTACGCATGTACAGTCTAGCTAATCATAGAGGCATTTTAGATCCATACGAGCTACTGGAAAATATGAAAAACAATATTCCGTCACATTTTGAATTCATTTTTCTGTCATTCGCCGCGACCAGGGCGAGTTGAGAAGGAGTGAATTTACGCAAATGACACAAATTTGTCGATACATCAGGCGAAATTTCGACTGGTGATGCTATTACTACTAGTGGGTACTAGAATCGAGAGGCCCTAGTACAAAGTCTATTGAAATGGACGGATTTAGTGGCCAAGGTGTTAATAAATTCTTTCCTCGACCTGCATCTGGCATTTTCTCCATCCCTTCTTGAATAATGATATCGTGATTAATTTCATAAAACATTATTACGCATTTACAGTCTAGCTAATCATGGATGAATTTCAAAACCAAACGAGCTACTGGAATATATGAAAAATAGTTTTTCGTCACATCTTGAATTCAGGTTTCTATCATTCGTCGCGACCAGGGCGAGTAGGGAAAGGGCGAATTTACGCAGATGACACAAATTGGTCGGCACATCAGGCGAAAATTCGACTTGTGATGTAAGCCCATTGGGTACTAAAATCGGGTTGGCACTTGTACAAAGTCTATTGGAATGAAATAATTCAGTAGTCAATGGCTTAACAGATTCTTCCCTGTCGCTGCATCCGAAATGTTCATCATCCCCCATTGAATATTTTCAGATAATGTGGTTTATTATTATTTTTTGTTTTTTTTATATAAGCCTCAATTCTTATTACGCATAATACAGTCTAGCTAATCATGGATGAATTTCAAAACCATACGAGCTACTGGAATATATGAGAAATAGTTTTCCGTCACATTTTGAATTCAGGTTTCTGTCATTCGCCGCGACCAGGGCGAGTTGAGAAGGAGTGAATTTACGCAAATGACACAAATTGGTCGATACATCAGGCGAAAATTCGACTGGTGATGTTATTAACCCATTGGTGACTAGGACCGGGTTGCCCTTGTACAAAGTCAATGAGAATAAATCAGTAGAAAATAGTTAACAAATTCTGTTCTCATGCTGCATCAAACATTTCCCCCATCTTTTCTCGGATAATTCTACCTATTATCGTGATTCATTTCGTAAATCATTATTGTGCATTTACAATGGATGAATTGCAATTCAAAACATATATACTCATAATATGAAGAATATTTTAACAAGAAAAAAATAAACGAGAATTAAGATACTGAATATTATGCGTATGGAATGATTAATTCTAAGTATGCTGGTTAATGTTCTACCCCCCAAAACGTATGAAAACACAAACAATCGTATTCTACATTCTTAATTCCGAAGACTGAAGATTTTAAATCTTTGTTGAGACTTAAAATATTTAAGTCTATTAAGACTTAATATTAAGTCCCTGAGACTTTTTGAAAATAAGTCTTTCATTGTCTTACAATTTTAAGTCCACAGAGAGTTGTTTCTAACATACATAAATCCCAAAAAAATTAATAATAAATCTAAAAGACTTGTTTTTTTAAGTCATAATGGATTTGATTCATTAAACTTTAACAGTTTTAAATTTTTAAGTCAAAGAAGAGTTTTATTTTAAAACTTAAAGTGGATTTAAAGAATAAATCTTTTGGACTTAAAGATAAATCTTTGGAATTAAGAGAGTACGATTTTTTTTATCTCTAGCTAAAGCCGACTTAAACCTTTGCTGTTTTAGCATGCGTCGGCCCAACGATTTTGACAATTAAAAATGCTCCCTGGACGCACAACGGCGCAGGTCATACGGTTGAATAACACTTAATGTACGCTCATTCAGCGCAAGCCGAAGGCAGTTCATCGTCTGATCAGCGTATACTATGCGCTCGGGGAGCGTTTTAATTAAAAAAACGCTATACCGACGCAGGCCACAAACGCAAACGTGTGAGTTTGAGTTTAGTACACACCTTTTCAGGTGCGCATTAAGTGGGCTTCGAGGAGGGGGAGGGGGCGGTGGTGTAAAAATAGAAGATGAAAAAAAAAAGGAGCGGAAGGAAACAAATCTCGAGGGCCTTTGCCATAGGAGTCTGTATGTTCTTTACTGACATTCTTGCTAATCAATCCAACATCATTACAAGACACTTATTTGTCAAACCAACCAAAGACCTTTCGTTAATATTTCAGACAGAGTTGTGCAGCTCCAGTGGTAAAGGCAGATTCACACCTTTGCTTTTTTTAGCCTGCGTCGCGTCGGCCCAGCGTTTTTTTTTAAATTTAAACCGCCCCCGGATGCACAAAGACGTAGGTCATACGGTGGACTGACGTTCGGCGTACGCGCCTTAAGCACAAGCTGAACGTGAGTCAACGGCCTGGCCAGCATATATTGTGCGCTCGGAGAGCGTTTTTAATTTTTACTGCAGCTAAGGCTTAAAAATAATAAGGTGCGAGTCGGCCTTTACCCGGAGATTCTTACTTTTTCACACGGAGTCTTATGACGCATTCAAAACAGCGATTTCTATGAATAGCCTTTTAATGTTTGTCTGGCATTCGCACGTCAATTAGCGAACGAAAATAGGAACCGTTCGGCAAGCCATAACACATACCGCTCGAAACTCAGAAACCACCATCGAGAGCTTTCAAACACCTGCTAAAACTCATTTCTTCATGTTTGTCTTCCCCTTTCGAGGCATTAAACTGTTGATCTTTACTTTATAAATATTTCTTGACAATATCACGCTTTCGGGTGATGATTAAGAGGGATTTAATATTATTAGACGGTGTTATATTAAATGGGGCAAAGAGTTACACGTCCCCGAATCTGTTTGATCGCTTTTCTCAGGTAATTTATCGTCCGACCATTTCTTGATAGTGAAAATAATGAATTAGACAAAAACATGATAAATTAGCCTGCTATTAAATGATTATAATTATTTTGCTTGCTGTATATTTTCAAACCGAGAGGATTAACAACTTGCAATCAACTCTTCCTCCTCCGAGTCTTCTTCCGCACCTAATTCTTCATCCTCGTCCTTTCTTTTTTTTTTGGGGGGGGGGGGGG
>BQKZ01000135.1:18325-30041 GCA_036244855.1 Temnopleurus reevesii | reverse complement strand
GACCCCAAGGCAACACACCAGGAGAAGAGGCAGACAAAGCAGGAGATGGATGGACGACCTCAAAGAATTCTGTGGTGTCACATGGAAAAGAGTAGCACAAGATCGAAAGAGATGGAAAATTGATGAGGAGGCCTTCCTTCAGCAGTGGAGTGAAACAGGCTAGATAGATAGATAGATAGTTGATCTGCAGTTGATTTTGAGCAACACCCCCTATGCCTTATCTTCTGCGCTGTAATACCATGTGGCAACCCTGGCCTGTACAGAGAGGGACATGGCAGTGCTCATTAATAATAATAATAATAATAATGAACGTCTTTTATATAGCGCATATCAACTTTTCATGAGAATTCCCTAAGCGCTCTACAATTGCAGCATTATTACCCTCATGGCTTTAGCAGTGCAGCTACTAGGCGCATATAAGCTTTTCAAGGAATAAATTCTTACCAGGTACCCATTCACCTCACCTGGGTTGAGTGCAGCACAATGTGGATGAACTTCTTCACGCCATGGGTAGGATTTAGTTATTGTATTATGTTCATATTCTTTTTATTATGCAGAACCCCTCGCAATACCAACATCTTGTTGTGAGGGCATCCTGCTAAAAATATTGATCAATAAATAAATAAATAAATAAATAAATGCCATGGCTCTTGCATGCGTTAGATATTAGGAAATGGTTGTGTGATGACAGAAAATGATGATTGATTTGATTTGATTTGATTTATTTTATTTTCCATTTCAATATAATTTTCACAATTTGAACAACAAATTATAATCATTTGCAAGAGAAACAAAAATATTTCCAAAGAAAAATTGATAGAGAGATGGAGGGGCATGCCGAAAAAGCGAGGCTTGTAGAACGCATGCCCCTTCTTACATTAAGATTACTACGAGTTACAATTTGTGAAAACACAATAAGCAATATAAGTAATTATGACAAAATACATAATGAAATTAGAGAAATGAGGAGAAATGAGAAAATAAGAGGATTAAGGAGAAGGGTCTGTAACGTTACAAGTTATGAGGATGGTATGAGAAGAGGACAGGAAGGAGTGAAGATAGAGGGCAGGCGCAGCTCCACAGGATGTTTGGCGAAACGGCGGAAAGGTGTTCATTAGAATAATGTAAGTATAAAGGCAATTAGGCCTGTGAGGGGGTTGATTGCAAGGTGTCAATGAGATATTTTTGAAGTTTAATTTTAAATGTAATTTCACTTTTATCCATCTTCCTTTCGAATACAGTAAAGAGCGTGTACAACCGGACAGGATTCTACGCTGACCAGCTTCACATGGCTATCAAGGAGATCGGATCAGTGAATGATGACAAACTGATTAGGATTGTCATCTCGAGATCCGAGGTATGTTGTCCAAATTATGTCCAAAGGGCGGACCCAGTTGTGTTTGTTAATGGCAAATAATTGTTTAACAAGCAAAGTCATAGCAATCAAGGAGATCGGATCAGTGAATGATGATAAACTGATTAGGACCTTCATCTCGAGATCCGAGGAATTAAAACATTTATTGAAGAAGAGCGAATTCAGTTTTTTTTTTTTTTTTTTTGGGGGGGGGGAGAAGATTGTTTGACCAGCTCCACATGGCCATCAAGGAGATTGGTTCAGTAAATGATGATAAACTAATTAGGATTGTCATCTCCAGATTGGATGTATTTAACAATTTATTAAAGGGCGAATCCAAGATATTTTAATGGGGGGGGGGGGCGAATATTGTTTGACCAGCTCCACATGGCCATCAAGAAAATCGGCTCAGTGAATGATGATAAACTGATAAGGATTGTCATTTCAAGATCTGAGGTATTCAAAAATTTATTAAAGGGCGGATCCAGGATTGGTTATTTTTTTTTTTTTTGGGGGGGGGCGGGCGAAGATTGTCTGACAAGCAAAGACTTGTGGCCATCAAGGAGATCTGTTCAGTGAATGATGATAAACTGATTAGGATTGTCATCTCAAGATCCGAGGTATGTTGTCCAAATCATATTAAAGGGCGGATCCAGCTGTGTTTGTTAATGGGGGGGGGGGGTCAAATAATTGTTTGACCAGCAAAGTCATAGCAATCAAGGAGATCGGATCAGTGAATGATGATAAACTGATTGGGATTGCCATCTCAAGATCCAAGGTAAGTTGTCCAAATTATGTTCAAGGGGCGGATCCAGAATGTATTAATTTTTGGTGTAATAGGCTAACAATTGTTTGACAGATAACATGAAATCACGTTTTTGAACGATTGTTGGATAGAATTTTTTTTTCAAGCACGCACAACGTAAAAACTGTATACCCGGTCATCCAAAATTCTCGTCTCGAAAGTTGCCAAAAACTTGAAAAAAAATAAAGTCATGATCGCGCTGAGCACAATTTTAAACTCTCTGGGCATAATGTCCCCTCCCGGTTTAGATATGGTTAAAGGCAGACCAGAAAGTAATAGGAAACAATAAAACAAACAAACACACACTTTCCGGGCGTTCATACTACCATTGTCACTGGTATCAAGTTTGAAATCTTTTATCAGCAATCTGACCCTATATGGTAAATTGTGATCTATATAATCCAATTCTCCTATTCCTTTTCAGATTGATCTGGAAAACATCACCGATTTCTTCCAGAGCGCCTACAGTCACACGCTCAGCGACTTTGTCTATGATGACACGTTATACTGAATTTCCACTGTATTATTTTGAGTTGAACGCCATGAGCGTCAGAGCCTGGCGGATACCGGTGCTATATAAGTATTCATATTATCATCATTAAATGTTATAATTCTCTCTTTTATTTTTTTCTTTCAGATTGATCTGGAAAACATCACCGATTTCTTCCAGAGCGCCTACAGTCACACGCTCAGCGATTTTGTTTATGACGACACCAGCGGGGACTACAGGAATCTCCTCCTCCGATTGGTTGGAATGTAGACCATGCGTAGCCTCTTTGCAAGCATTAAAATAAATTAACTCCGAAGTAAGCGTCCCTTTTGAGAGGCGGTTACATATTTGTAATGAAAGCAAACGTATACTTACTGTTAATTGGATTTACTTGACACTCCTCATGTGCAAAAAGGGGAAGCCATTAGTTTGAAATATGTTTATTCTATGAAAAACGCTCCCAAAGTCATTGACGCCCAAAAGAGTGAGCAACCTTTTGCGCCTACTTGGTCTTGCAAATTTCGATCATGCCGGAAAAAGTCTTAAGACCCATCCGGTAGATGAAGGTCTATTTTTCTAGATTTTTTTTTTTTATTTTTTACAGTTTTTGTTGACCCCTAGAAGTATCTGGGGCTGCAAAGCAAGTGACAAAAAAAAAAAAAAAAAAAAACGGCCCCCACAAGTGAGTCAGAAGCCTTTGGTGTAATGGAAGCCCTGAAGCAACACGATTCAATATTACTCTCGGTCCAGTTAAGTCCTCTGTGATCTGAGTTTGGTTCAGGGGTAGTTAATCAGATCAATCAGGACTCAACTCAACTCAACAGAAGCTCATGTTTAAGCGTGTTGCTTCTGGGCATCTATGTGACTAGGATTTTATGATCGAAAAGGTTTTCAACACCACTATTGGCTAAGTTTTGCATGTCCTCGACGCCTGCACATCCTAGTGTCAGCCAATTTGCCTCCTGCGCATTGGGATTGTGAATACATTCACTTATAATAGGCATACGTTGGCTTTTGACATATATCTGTGACAATCATTTTACATACAAATGGAAATTTTATTCTCTTCTTCCACTGAAAAGTTCTCCATATAAGCATGCCTGCTATAATTCTGCAAATTCCACCCCCGCCGCTTTTCACAGTCCTTTGACCGTGAGCAGAAAGAATTTTGGACAAAGAGAGCTTCATTAAAGAATTCACAAAAACAATATACACAAAAGAAATTTCCTCCCATCCTGTTCTGCGAAGAAATATCAAACAGGCACCATAAAATGAATGGGGGAAATTACTCTCTTGTGTGCCCATGAAATAATAATGAACGGCTTTTATATAGCGCTTATCAACTCTTCATAAGAATTCTCTAAGCGCTCTACAATCGCAGCATTACTACCCTGGCTTTAGCAGTGCAGCTTTCAGGCGTTTCAAGGAATAAACTCCTACCAGGTATCCATTCACCTCACCTGGGTTGAGTGCAGCACAATATGGATGAATTTCTTGCTGAATGAAATTAACGCCATAGGTGGGATTTGAACCTAAGACCTTCTGATTGAAAGGCGAATAACGGACCACTACACCACAGCACCTCCACACACTGTTGCAAAGTCTTCAATAGAGTTCTTTCCTTTGTCCATTCTGCTCATGGGGCTATTACGTACTATGGCGTGCAGAATCCCACCGAAAATCTTTCCCCTGACATTCTAACCTTTCTGACTGAAAATAGTTTCCATGTAATTGCGCAGTAAGATATTAAAAAAAAATAACCAAATGAAATCATTAGTATTGGTACACAGCCATGGAAAATTGAATTCCCCTTACTTTGTTCATAAGTATGAATTAAATTCCATAATTGTCCTCTTTGACTAATGTCAATGTTAAAACTTTCTCAAGAAATAAATGAACCAATTATTCAGTATAATGATCTGCAATATCTCACTGGACCAATTGCTTATTAAAATGAACCAATTATTCGGTATAATGATCTGCAATATCTCATTGGACCAATTGCTTATTCATTCAATCAATCATTCACAAAATCAATAAAATCAATCAATAAATCAAAATATTGGTCATTCAATCAATCCATCCATCAATCAATGAATCAACATACATGTACAAACAAAACATTTCTTCATACAATTTAATTAATCAATCAATCAATCAATCAATCAATCAATCAATCAATCAATCAATCAATCAATCAATCAATCGTTCATTAAATCAATCAATTGATAATTCAATTAAAGGCACTGTCACACATTGCAGTTGCACAATTTAAAGAATTCTCGAACCAAGCTGTCTGTTCTATCTAAATATATTCAGATAGATGGAAAATCAACAGAGGATCCAAAAATAAAGAAAGTTATTCATGCACTATTAAGATATCTATGTATATTGAATTAAAGTATCAGGATAACGCATTAATTCCTGTACAAAGCCTATGTAGGCGACGTTTTAGATTTTTGCTTGTTTCAAGCACTAAACGTTGATTTTAAAACCTAATACTTTCCCAGTTTCGTTTATATGCACCATCAACCTTTCAGATGACCTCTAGGATCTGGCAGTTGAGAATGTTTTTAATGAAAACAATGTTAAACAATGGCTTTAATCTATTAATCAACCGACATACAAACACAATATTCCCTCATCCAATTAATCAATCAATTGATAATTCATTTAATCAATCAATCAACCAACAGACAAACATAACATTCCCTCATCCAATCAATCAATCAATTACTCAACTAATAAATTAATCAATCAATCAATCAATAAATCAATCAATCAATCAATCAATCAATCAATCAATCAGTTGATCGACCAACCAACCGATCATTCAATCATACCTTTCTTAGCCAACAGTTCTGGGATTCCTTAGACCTACATCAAATCTATGATACTTTCTTGCCTGAATCTTGTAAATAATGATAATTTTTTAATATATAATATATACAAACAATACATAAATGTATGTATTTATTTATCAGCTATACAAAACAAGTCTTATTCCTGGAATAAAAACACTTGTATGGATTATATCACCATTATTTGTACTAGTGTACACTTTTCAATCTAGAAAATTTTCAACAAAATAAACTATTAACTATATTGAAGGTCATTTTTACATTTTCAAAATGAAGTTTTTAACAGTCACAGAAGTAAAAACATTGGTTAAATCAAAATGAAATTCATAAATATTCCTCTTTCATTGTTAATAGCTTATAAAGTAAAAATTATATTTTCGAAATGATAGTAATAATTTAGTTGTAGAATATTATTAGGACCAGTTATCTTATAACTGAAATAAAAATTGATATAATTAATCGCCACTGATGCACAGAAATATGCTAAACATTTCATTTTGGCTCAGCCCATTGTAAATTTTCTCTCTTTCTCTGTTGTATTAACAATTGTATGGATCCTAACTTCCACCATGTTCTTAATACAGTGATGTCAACCGTACTGGAGTATACATGAAGTGGATTTGCATATTAATTAAAAGATCTCTTGCAGATGGCAGAGATAATGGTTATTGTTATGTTTGCTCTTAATTTCCTTCAGCTGGCATGCTACTTGAATTCTAATTTCGACCTCTTGCGTATTCTGGAACGGTTGGCATCTTTGTTATATATATGATTTTAGTATTAGAATCTTTTAATAGCATACATAAGTGTGATTTTGAATGAAATGTATATAGACATTGTAGTTTGCAAATGCAGAAAGATCAAATCTCTTTATTGACATAATCACAGATATGATCAAAGCATATCTGAGGCCAAAATATATAATTTTTTTAATCTCAATTAAAGTGCATAAAAACTTACCCCTAAATAACTTTTATCTGACATAATAATGTTATGCTTCTTGATACAGTGGAACCTCGTTATAATGAGGTCGGATATAGCAAAATACCTGTTATAACAAGGTGATTTTATCGGTCCCAGATCTTTATAATTCTTTGTTTTTTTACTCTGATATAGTGAGGAACCTGATATAACAAGGTAATTGTCATGGTCCCAAGGACCTCGTTATAAAGACGTTTCACTGTATAAGGATTTCTAGTCAAGAAGCACAAGTAAATGGTTCATGAATCCTGTGAGGAGCCTAACTCTGTATTATGCTCCACACAAGGCTTTTTGAAAGCACGTGCACCCTTTTTATAATAATAATAATAATGTTGGCTAATTGTATAGCGCACAGGTCCACCTTATCGGTGCTCATGGCGCGGATAGTTTTGTGTTCATACTTCATTACTGTGTGAGCAAGTCTTCTCACAAGTCCGCTTTAGATTTATCATGAGAAACTTTCTCTTTTATCCCTTCAATATCTTAAATAATTAAAACCAAGATTTATGCTATAGACTGTTAAAGAGAGCCGGTTTTATCTATATTGTCCACTAGACAATTATATTTTGGCCTTGGATACATCTATTACCGATTGGTTCTTAACACCAGTTAGTATTTGAATACAGTTTTTATCGAGATACTGAATCGATCTGTTTCGTCTTTGTAGATATTTCAGTGATGTACATCAAACAACTGGTCTTTGCGGGTTTTACATGGATTGTGATAAAAACTCTTTGATATTTCTTCAGGATAAAAAATGTCTTCGTCTTTATTGAAGTGATTTATGTTTGGTGTGACATGGAGGAAAATGGAGGGGGAGGATATGAGAGAGATTACAAAAGGGGGAAGAGCTGTTGGAAGAGATAAAGGAGAAAGGGGGAGATAAAGAAGGAGGGAAAGGAATACAAAGAAGGAGGGAGAGGGCAGGAGGGATGGGAAGAGGCGGGGAGAGGGAATCAGGAAGGGAGTGAGTGTAAGATACCCTGAATGGGAAGAGGTGTTTATCAGGAAGACAGGAAGGGAGATAGAGAGGAGGCCGAGGGAAGGAGGTTTGGAATGAGATGGTGAGAGGGAAACGAGGTTGGGAGGGAAAGAGAGAGTGAGAGAGTGTAAGAGGGGGAAGAGGGAGAGAGGGAGTGAGTGTAGAGGTTTTGGAAGAGACCAAGAAGGAGTTACATGCAAGATAGAGAGGAGGGAAAGAGAAATAGGAAGAGACGGTGAGAGGGGAAAGAGGGAGGGAGGGAGTGAGTGTAGAGGTTTTGGAAGAGACCAAGAAGGAGTTACATGCAAGATAGAGAGGAGGGAAAGAGAAATAGGAAGAGACGGTGAGAGGGGAAAGAGGGAGGGAGGGAGTGAGTGTAGAGGTTTTGGAAGAGACCAAGAAGGAGTTACATGCAAGATAGAGAGGAGGGAAAGAGAAATAGGAAGAGACGGTGAGAGGGGAAAGAGGGAGGGAGGGAGTGAGTGTAGAGGTTTTGGAAGAGACCAAGAAGGAGTTACATGCAAGATAGAGAGGAGGGAAAGAGAAATAGGAAGAGACGGTGAGAGGGGAAAGAGGGAGGGAGGGAGTGAGTGTAGAGGTTTTGGAAGAGACCAAGAAGGAGTTACATGCAAGATAGAGAGGAGGGAAAGAGAAATAGGAAGAGACGGTGAGAGGGGAAAGAGGGAGGGAGGGAGTGAGTGTAGAGGTTTTGGAAGAGACCAAGAAGGAGTTACATGCAAGATAGAGAGGAGGGAAAGAGAAATAGGAAGAGACGGTGAGAGGGGAAAGAGGGAGGGAGGGAGTGAGTGTAGAGGTTTTGGAAGAGACCAAGAAGGAGTTACATGCAAGATAGAGAGGAGGGAAAGAGAAATAGGAAGAGACGGTGAGAGGGGAAAGAGGGAGGGAGGGAGTGAGTGTAGAGGTTTTGGAAGAGACCAAGAAGGAGTTACATGCAAGATAGAGAGGAGGGAAAGAGAAATAGGAAGAGACGGTGAGAGGGGAAAGAGGGAGGGAGGGAGTGAGTGTAGAGGTTTTGGAAGAGACCAAGAAGGAGTTACATGCAAGATAGAGAGGAGGGAAAGAGAAATAGGAAGAGACGGTGAGAGGGGAAAGAGGGAGGGAGGGAGTGAGTGTAGAGGTTTTGGAAGAGACCAAGAAGGAGTTACATGCAAGATAGAGAGGAGGGAAAGAGAAATAGGAAGAGACGGTGAGAGGGGAAAGAGGGAGGGAGGGAGTGAGTGTAGAGGTTTTGGAAGAGACCAAGAAGGAGTTACATGCAAGATAGAGAGGAGGGAAAGAGAAATAGGAAGAGACGGTGAGAGGGGAAAGAGGGAGGGAGGGAGTGAGTGTAGAGGTTTTGGAAGAGACCAAGAAGGAGTTACATGCAAGATAGAGAGGAGGGAAAGAGAAATAGGAAGAGACGGTGAGAGGGGAAAGAGGGAGGGAGGGAGTGAGTGTAGAGGTTTTGGAAGAGACCAAGAAGGAGTTACATGCAAGATAGAGAGGAGGGAAAGAGAAATAGGAAGAGACGGTGAGAGGGGAAAGAGGGAGGGAGGGAGTGAGTGTAGAGGTTTTGGAAGAGACCAAGAAGGAGTTACATGCAAGATAGAGAGGAGGGAAAGAGAAATAGGAAGAGACGGTGAGAGGGGAANGAAGAAATAAGGGAGGGAAAGGACATATACTAATCAACTGCAACAAACAATTGATCACACATTTCTAGCAACATCCTGGAACAAGCACCAACATCTGTGTATCACATGTATGTATCTTCTATTTCAAATTATGAGAACATATGATAAATCATCATCATAATAATGATAATAATAATAATAATACGGCTTTTACAGTGCATCCACTTATTAAGTTCATATGAACTGCTCTCCCATCGCACCCTGCAATAAAAAGGAGCTATCATTACCCCAAGTTATTGGATTCAGGCATGCAATCATACAATGTATATTACACGTTTTCCACTCTCTAGGGAGTATTCCAGCAGGGTGCTTTAGTTAAGTCATCCAATGCTAAATTTGACCACAATGGTCACTTCCGACCACACTTGGGTCGAGGGCAACATGATGTGGATAAATTTCTTGCTAAAGCATATCAACACAACGAGTGGGGTTCGAAACCTATGGCCCTCTGGTTGAAAAGCGAGAATGAGAAACACCACTGCACAACGCTTCCTTTATTGCCATGGTAGCTATCATTAATAACAAATTTTGTCATAATTATAAGTTTTATCATGATTGGCACAAGAAAGGGAGGCTCCTCATGAGCATTATGGTATAACTGATTCTTTCTTTTCCTTGCAAACGTATGGACATTTCCATCCTAACCTGTTCGGCAAGAAGGGATGGATCCTCCGCTCTGCGTCAACATATTGGTCCTGAAGGAATGCGATATGATGTCAGGGTAGAATAGCGCCCTTGTCTCGCATCATTGAACAGGGACAAAGCTCTCGTAACCAAACTTCTGCTCAAAGACGTGCACAAACTTCTCGCAGTGCTCACCTACACACAGATAAAAATAGATACAAAAATTTTTCTTTTAAAAGTGAACCTTGCAAACAAAGGCTGAGAAGAGGGGAAGAAGAGCAAAACAACTCTATGTGCATTCAACACGAACAGCATATTATCTATTTAATGTATTTCAGTTATCATTGATTTCATTTAGAAGGATAATCCCTAAAATTGTCAAATATTTAATTTTTTCCAACATGAATTGGAAATGATTGACTGTTCTTCAAAGCAATTTTTTTACCTCTGAACCCCTTTAGTAAAAAGGAGAGTCGATTCGGTAGCATCTTACTTAATTGTAATGTTGCAGGATAAGAATTTTGTTAATGTTGCCAATTTGAGGGGAAAAGCTTAAAGCCGTAATACAGTTTTGGTAAAGAATAAGAAATGTGAATTTTACTGGATCTCATCATATCATATATATCTTACACACATTTTGAGACAAAAGCATATTGTTTTACGACCTGATCTTTTGGAAAATTTAAATTTGACCGTTAAATCATATTTAGCGCCCTCTCTTGGTTATAACAATATTTTGTTTGTTTGGGGGCATATGCAAGATTATTTCCAAGATTTGACAAAGGAATGATAAAAAGCTATACACAACAACCAAAGTCTTAAATTTTCATTCAATTTTGTGCATGGGAAATTGTCCTTTATCAAGAAAAAAAATAAATATTGAACAAGTGTTGGGAGACAGGACACCGAAATATTTTGCACATTTTAGGTTCCCAAACTCATTCATTTTTCACACAATCTTTTGTGCAACATGTTAGTGATACTAAATTTCATTTCATTTAGGTTCCAAAACAATATTTGGGGACAAAAATATTCGCTTTTACCAAAACTTTACTTGGCCTTTAACAATTTCGCAACAAAAAATGTCACATATTGATAATGCCAAGGTAGGAATGTGTGACATACCAGGTGCAAACATGGGGTTCCCCCTCATCCTAAGATTCCTCTGCTCAAAGAACTTGAACACTGTGTAGAAGAGCATGTCGTCCTTCGCGTTCAGCGCCGCCTCTAAGAACTTTCTGGACGACGCACTCTCCGCTCCTCCGACGCTGCGTAGGAATCGGAGTGCAGCTAGGATTTGGTTCTTTGATAGGAGGACCTCGATGATCTCTTCGTTGGCAGTGGTGAGTCTCTGAATAATGAAATGAATATTTTTAAAAACTCCAAATTTGTCTTGATAACTTGGACGTAGACAGCCTCTATGAAATACTTTAAAAACTCATTCTTGGCTACATCAGCACTGTAGAGAAATCGTAGAATCATAAGATCTATGTTTTAGAAGCACATGTAGAACCTTGAAAATCTCTTAAGTCACAAAGGTTAGTATGGAATTTTGTGTATTCAACTTTGTGACAGAAACAAGTCAGCTTGGGTGACTGGAATTGATAGTACTTAGCAAGTACAGAGTAACGTACATGTACCTTAGCATGTCCAGTGCTAGTTGGTAGGCTGGTGGATAGCAGCTCTCTAACAATAGGCACAGACCGTGGTGAGCTGGAATCAAAGACCAAACACCAATACTAAACCCAGAGTGCTAACATAACACTCAAGTGTTAACATACCTTTAGCATGTCCAGTGCTAGTTGATAGGCCGGGAGATAGGAGCTTTCTAGCGACAGGAGAATCACTCAAGACATGGTGTTGCAGAAACTGATGAAGCTGGTAGAAACAGTTATGGTTTATTAACCCTAATATAGCCGGGCTTTTTT
>BQKZ01000134.1:181908-202361 GCA_036244855.1 Temnopleurus reevesii | reverse complement strand
CCCCCCCTCTCTCTCTCTCTCTTAGTCTCACGGTTTTCTAGTTTTCTCATTAGTTTTCCTCAAATCATTCAGAAATTGAATTTTGACATATTTGACAGTCAATTGAATGAATTGAACACTTAAATATTGACTGTTTTCCACCACTTCGTTGTCTATAATGAATTGTATCATTTCATTACACCTGCGGATCCAGCAATGAATTGCAAACACAGCAAATTTTCAGAACATTGCATATCATTGGACAATAATCATCTTCTGCCAAAAGAAGTTTGATTTCTAATCATGTTCAAATTATTTGTAAATATTGTGATTTTGATGATTTTTATGACAATAAAAAAAATTCAATTATAAAAAAACAATTCTGACAAATTCCACACTGAACAAAAAAAAAATAACCATCTTAATCTGAATTATTTTCCTCACCTTGTAATCATTTTGTTTGCACCTTAAGTTTTTGCTTCTTACTCCATCTTTACTTTTCTTCTTTGGATTAAATTATTAGTGCTCTCTCTCTCCTCCTCCTCCTCCTCTCTCTCTCTCTCTTTCTCCCTCTCTCTCCCCCTCCCTCTCTCTTTCTCACTCACTCATTCATATACTCTCGCTCTTTCTTTCACTCTCATCAACCACCTACTTAGCAAATTAAGCAGAGTGAGAGTCAAACTAAATAATAACACTGCACCAATACTACTACTACTACTACTACTACTACTACTACTACTACTACTACCACTACTACTTCTACTACTACTACTACTGCTCCCTTGGAATAAAGAGATCTGATACATAACAAAGTATCTGATACAGTGGCACCTCTTTATAAAGAGGTCGGATATAGCAAGATACCTGTTATCAAGGTGATTGTATTGGTCCCAGCTCTTTATAGTTCTTTGTTTTTTACCCTGGTATAGTGGGGAACCTGATATAACAAGGTAATTTTCATGGTCCCAAGGACCTCGTTATGAAGAGGTTTCATTGTATAAAGAGGTAAAAAAATCTGTTCCCATTTCTTAATAAAGAGGTTGTTTTAAACTCTGCTTTAAAGAGATTGTTGCTAATACAAGGTATTTTGACAGTCCCAAGCATCTTGTTATACTGAGTTTCCACTGTATTACTACTATGTACTACTACTACTACTACTACTACTACTACTTCAACAACTACTACTACTACTACTACTACTACTTCAACAACAACTACTACTACTACTACCACTACTACTACTAATACTACTTCAACTACTACTACTACTTCAACTACAACTACTACTACTACTACTACTACTACTACTACTACTTCAACTACTACTACTACTACTACTACTACTACTACTTCAACTACTACTACTACTACTACTACTACTACTACTTCAACTACTACTACTACTTCTACTACTACTACTACTACTACTACTACTACTACTTCTACTACTACTACTACTTCTACTACTACTACTACTACTACTACTACTACTACTACATATTTTGAACATGGAGAAAACAAAGAAGACACATGTATTATGTGAATACTTAACATTTAATCACTCTCAAGAAATTCATCAACAAGGTACTAAAAATGGGTTATAAAAATCTATACTCCATCACTAAATTGCATTACCCCCATATTTCATTACAATCACTTTCAAATGATGTTGGATTTAAAACCTGTTCACAATACATCCATACTGAACAATTTATCATCTTTAACTATCAATAATCTCAGATGAAGAAACGAGAAGAAATTAGAGAAGTCCACAAAATATGTCAGGAGATTACAGTGAAATTAAAGAGAATGTTTGGATTCCATGCCCTTTCAAAGATAAAATGTCAACACAACAAGATAAATAATTGCTATGTCTAAATAGGCAGTAGATGACAAAAAATTGGGGTCTGTTCACTAATTAGGAATAGAGAAAAACACGTAAACATAGAAATGGAGAAGAGAAAAACAAAGCATCTGTAGCAAATAATATCTAATTTAAGGTTATTATCAGATTATAAATATATTTAATATCTTTTTATCAACTTGGAAAAATAATCTTATAAGTTCATTATTTTGTAATTTATATTACACATGTATTACTACTACTCTCATAATAATTGTTATATCAATATTCATATTTTAAATATATTCGTTTCCATGTGTAAATAAAATAAAACTACATTAATCATTAATTTACAAAAGTAGACTTTAGTGGTTAAAATATTGGCACATTTTTTGCGTAATTCTAGAGAATCCAGACAGAAATATCAATACTCATTTGTGACCATGATGATTGTGACATATTTAAACAATTCTTATTATTCCATTTCGAATCTAAATACTATTAAACCACAATATCACTTTAAAAATATATTTCCAAGTGAGTACACTTCATTCATAATCGTTCTCAGATATTCAATTTATCATCGAAAGCCTAATTCAGAATCCAAGTGTTGCCTCAATTGTGTTTTTTTGTCAAATCAAAGTCTACACCAAAATAACCCTTTTTTCAAGAGAAGCACAAAATTCAGATGAACAGATCAAAAATGTTTGATGGAAATCAGACAATTGATAATCAAGTAAATAATGACATCAAAATCATTGGACAAATTGGCCACATGACAATGCTAGAAGTGCACTACTTTTCATTTATCAATAATACTACCAAATTTTACTTTTGTCAAAATTTGATATTTCCTCAAAAATTTAGCCAGGATATCTTAGTAATAGATGTGTTTTTGCATAATTTTATTAATATGGACTGAACACTTTCCCTTAAGAATCTTGAAAATTATTAATCTGTGATGCAATAATGTGTAATTGGAATAATTAAAAATTGTGAGTATTTCAGTTTTTTTTTCGATTCTTTAAGGTGTAGGCCTCCAGCAACATGAAAATGCAAGCTTGATTTGAATTCTGGAAAAACATAACAATTGGTCAGATAATACTTTTTTGGTAAAAATATCTTGATAATCAAAATAATTTGTACCCATGATGTCATCAAACTGGTAATTTGTCTAATGATTTTCACTGATTTCTCATCGACTGTCTTTTATGTAACAACACATTCACAACTTCCCTGTTAGTTGTCCATTTTCCGCTAAGTTTTTCTAGTTTTCTCTACTGTTCGTCTGATTTTTCAGCTCCTATTAGAAAATTATTATCTTGAGCATTTAAAAATTACTTGCAGAGAGTTAATTGCTCATTTAAAAGATAAAGTAATCAGAAATAAAGTGAAGCCTCATTTCTTTCTTTTATGTCTAGAAATCAAATCCCATCATTATGATCTCAATTACAAATCTCACCTAAATAGAAGGCACTGAACATGGTCTACATTTCAGAAAACCATAGATACACAAAGTTTACTGATTTTCTTAAAGTATGGAATGAGATATCAGCCAAACCTTTGATCCAATAATATCATTAAATGGATAATAATAATAATAATAATAATAATANCTTTCTTATTTATTGTCCGATTTTGCTCAAACTTTTTTTGATATGTTCGTCTAATTTTTGCGCTTTTAATCAAACCAAGTTATTTTTGGCCTGGAGTA
Organism: Temnopleurus reevesii; assembly: GCA_036244855.1. Taxonomy (NCBI): domain Eukaryota; kingdom Metazoa; phylum Echinodermata; class Echinoidea; order Temnopleuroida; family Temnopleuridae; genus Temnopleurus; species Temnopleurus reevesii. Next base: position 198,825 of record BQKZ01000134.1, on the reverse strand, counting down.
ACCGTTTAATAATCAAGTAAATAATGACATAAAAATCACTGGACAAATGGCCACATGACAATGTCATAAGTACACTACTTTCCATTTATTAATAATACTACCAAATTTTACTTTCGTCAAAAATTGCTACATCCTCCAAAATTTCGCCAGGATATATCTTGATAATAGATGTGTTTTTGCATAATTTATTAATATGGACTGAACATTTTCCCTAAAAAATCTTGAAAATTATGAATCTGTAATGCAATAATGTGTAATTGGAATAATTAAAAATTGTGAGTATTTAAGTTTTTTCGATTCTTTAAGGTGTAGGCCTCCAGCAACATGAAAATGCAAACTTGATTTGAATTCTGGAAAAAATAACGATTGGTCAAATAATACTTTTTTTGGTATAAATATCTTGAAAATTAAAATAATTTGTACCCATGATGTCATCAAACTGGTAATTTGTCTCATGATTTTCACTGATTTCTCAGTGACTGTCATTTATGTAACAAAAATTCATAACCCCCCTGTCCATTTTCCATTAAGTTTTTCTATTTTTCTCTACTGTTCATCTGATTTTTCAGCTCCTATTAGAAAATTATTATATTGAGCATTTAAAAATTACTTGCAGAGAGTTCATTGCTCATTGAAAAGGTAAAGTTTTCAGAATTAAAGTGAAACCCCATTTCTTTCTCTTATATCTAGAAATCAAATCTCATCATTATGATTTCAATTACAAATCTCACCTAAATAGAAGGCACTGAACATGGTCTACATTTCAGAAAACCAGAGATACACAAAGTCCACTGATTTTCTTAAAGTATGGAATTAGATATCAGCCAAACCTTTGATCCGATAATATCATTAAATGGATAATAATAATAATAATAATGAAGGCTTTTATATAGCGCTTATCAACTCTTTATGCAGAATTCTCTAAGCGCTCTACAATTGCAGCATTATTATCCTGGCTTTAGCCCAGCAGTCACTTCGTTAGCACACTCGGCATTTCAAGGAATAAATATTCCTACCAGGTATCCATTAACCTTACCTGGGTTGAGTGCAGCACAATGTGGATGAATTTCTTGCTGAAGGAAATTAACGCCATGGGTGGGACTCGAACCTACGACCCTCTGGTTGAAAGACGAGAGTCATGACCACTACACCACGGCGCCTCCATGGATGTCCCCGCCTAACCCCACCCAGCCCCATCCACCACAAGTTTGGGAAAGAAGTTTACAAATTCAAAGGGTAGTACTGTAACATTTCATCATTGCACAAATATTTCACACTTCCAGACTTTCTGACAACTGGGCTAAAGCTTGAATATGTCATGACATCACACACACACAAGTAAGGGTGCACTTGGTTGTGGGTTATAAAAACACATCTTTTGTACAACAATAATCATTCGTTATCACAACTTTGAACAAATATTTAAGTACATATTTTGATGCACACTGTTTTAGACACACTGCATTGCAGTACTGGGTGTGTGTCAATTAATATTTTCAAACATCATCTAATGAAAGCTAAGGCAGGATTTTTTCCTTCTATAATACATTGTTCAAATTATTATGAAGTAAAAAAAACCAGCTTGAGCTTGAGCTTTTGAGCCTAGCAGAATCTTAATCCCAAGCAAAATGACAAGGAAATAAAGTGAACACACAAGTTCACAGTCTCCTTTTTCATGAAATGGTAAAATATCTCGAGTGTACCAATGGCAGCAAGCAAATTCACATTTCCCAGCACTCTCTATAATGACCATGATGCAAAACTTTAAAGGGAACCAAGAATAACAAGAGCCTTTATCTTTTAGCACAATATCTAGCTAAACACACACAAAAAATCAAGGGCATATCAAAAGTAGGTACAGTCAAACCTCGTTATAAAGAGCACTGATATAACGAGCTCTCGTTATAACAAGGTAATTTTCCTGGTCCAATCTCTTTGTATTTGTATTTTTACCCTGATATAACAAGGTTGCAATATAAAGAAGAAATTCCTCTGGTCCCAACAACCTCGTCATAACGAGGTAAGACTGTATCGTGCAAGTACAAAAAAAAGAAATGCCCAGACAACATAGAACTTTCAAAAAGTATTTGTGATGGATGAAGGTGAATGTTAACCAGAAAGACCAACATCACAATTGATTTTCAAGGCTGTGTAGCAGTAATGTGTTAAAGTCAGTCCGTCATAATCAACATGACTTCCGGTTGTGAGCGCACACGGACGGCGTGTTGCGTATTGGCAACGATATGAAAATTTCCTTGCTTACGCACCTTGCCAAGCTCAAAAACTCGGAACACTTCGTATGATTTTCGATCCTTGTTGTCGTTGCGTGTAACTTTGATTCCTCCCCTCTTTGGCTTCGAATTTTTTCTAAAAACGTGCGGAACGCATACGTTTGCGACTGCCGAGCTGTGAGCTAGCGATATAAAGCTTGCTCACTCGCTATTCCAGGTAAAAAGATTATGTGATTTTCTGTTCGGCTATCTTCGCAATCAAAATGGCTGCGGGCAGTTTGGCTCGCAACCGGAAGTCATGTTGATCATGACAGACTGACTTTAAAGCATACCATGCATATTCACAAACCAAGAAGAAAATGCAGAAAAAAGGTAGAGCATACCAGATACTTATAACTTATCAAATTACTAAACTGAGGCTTCCCCTACATAAAACCAATAGGAATTATATAGAGGAGTAGTGGATCACATAAAATTTTATAATAGAGGTAACATTCATTCTTTAGCTTATAATCAGCAAAGTGCAGAATCGTAAAATTTGAAGAAACGGAAACCCATCAACTTTGCCACCTACTGAAGATTACAGGTATCCATAAAATGAAACATCTAAAGGAAATAGGTAATATAAAAAAAATGTAAATCATTTACATATCTGATACTATTGTTGTAAAAATTTTCCAAAAGCCTTAACCCTGCAAAAAAACGGAAAATTCATTGTCTTACTCCAAGAGACTTGTGATTATGCAATTAAAAATGGCAAAAATATATCTGAAAAAAAATAGAAATGCAGCTTAAATTGCAATAACATTTCCTAGTGTCTTCATAGACATGGCTAACCTGAGAAGTAATTATGTAATACACAAAATTAATAATCCAGTATACATGCCCAAATATACTAGCTAATAATTGCATACCGTGTTAAAAATTGACTATTTCGTATGTGTAGGTGCGAAATTTTCCCCGTTTTGTTTACAAAGAAATAACTTCATTATCTGGACATCAGCTAATATTTGAAACATTGTTGTGTAACCGCTGTTCAGATTACCCGTCAGTCCCCTTGAACCTATGCCGTCAGCTGGAAAACAATACAAAGCTATTTATAAGATTGAGAGCTATGCTATTGTGTGCAGAACAAAAAATTCAGTATTCTTGCAGCATCCTCTCGCAAGCCAGAATTATAATTAGTTAAAACTGGTGCATACTAAAATGTTTGCTGGGGGAAACAGGCGAGATGGATTAAATGCTTCTTCTCTTCTGAATTGATCACTAATGTAAATCCATCCCCTTATGTATATTAGAATCTAAATATGAAAAATGAATTTCTAACAGTTGGCACCTATGCATATTTATAGCAATTAAATTGCATCTTTTCAGAAAAATTGTATTGGAATGCATTGAGGGAAATTTTACAAAGCTACCTACTAATACCGATTTGTATCTGGACCCCTTGGAAGAACAGAGGTATTTATTTTAATTTTTCTGAAAGGGCAATCCAGCCAATCTTATTAATTGCAAGTTATTTTTACACATGTAAATTTGTCAAATGTATCCTGATTTCCTATTATGTTGTATGTTATATGTCTTTTTACTGATTGCAAATAAAGTACCATACCATACCATTTCTTGACTAATTTCTTTTTCAGACATATTGAACTGGTGCGTTGAGGGAAATTTTACAGATCTACCTACTAATACCGATTCCTTGACTAATTTCTTTTTTCAGACATATTGAACTGGAATGCGTTGAGGGAAATTTTACACAGCTACCTATTAATACCAATTCCTTGACTAATTTCTTTTTCAGACATATTGAACTGGAATGCGTTGAGGGAAATTTTACAGATCTATCTATTAATAACAATTCCTTGACTAATTTCTTTTTCAGACATATTGAATCAAAATGAGCTGAGGAAAATTTATAGTAATTACACTATTTCCTTGGATAATTTGGTCTTACTCTACTGGTTTGTGAACTTCAGGAAAGTAAATTTGCTTTAATTATTGGTCTGGGATGACAATCTTATAAAAGGTCTTGAGTGACAAAATGTGCGATTGGGATGGGCAAAAAGTATGACAACTTTTCTATGATACAATTAAATTGATGATTTCTTAAAAACATTTTCAGAAAATACAGTAATATCATACCACTTATATTTTTCAAGACCAAACCAGTACAAATATCACAATACATTGTAGTAGGAAATTCTGCATAGTGTGCGAGCTGGCACAATTTTAACAAGTTCTAAGGGGTGAAGCTAAAAATTTGCGATCAATTGCAAGTCAGTTGGAAATTGATCAGCGTATTTTCATTCACACAAGGTCTTTTTTGTTTTTTACTAGACAGGCATGAAACAATGATTTTGATTGGTGCTTGTTGATCAACTGCAACTTCTTACAATACTAATATAAATATTCAAAACACACACATGTTCAGGATATAATATGGATGAGTACAAATGGCCTATGCATAGAAATAGACTAATTATGGAGAGATGACAGCCTTCTGGAATATGCAGGAAGATAGAGGTTAAAATATTAATTATCCAAAAGCCGAACCAAACATTTTCTCAAGGGAAAAAGCGTTTTTTACATCATGCGTCATGGTGTAGTGGTATCATGCATCATGGTGTAGCGGTACAGTTCTGACTCTCGCCTTTCATCCCAAGGGTCGTAGATTCGAATCCCACCCATGGTGTTAATTTCCTTCAGCAAGAAATTTATCCAAATCGTGCTGCACTCAACCCAGGTGAGGTGAATGAGTACCAGTAGCAAACAAATCTTTGAATGCAGTGAGCGCCAAATGGTAACCTTACTATAGACGGGTAATAATGCACAGAACAATTGAAAACACTTCATATCAAATGCTACATAAATGTTGTGTATCATTATGATGAGAAAATAATTGGTTCAGCTGTTTTGCGATTCACATTATAGTTCCTATATCGGCATGCATATTCCAGGGAGTTAGCATCTCCGCATTTACGTCTAAAAGGGACTATGCATAGATATCCTTCACTATAAAAACAGGGGTTGCATCAACTAGTACTAAGCCTTCATGATTCAATACATTAATATCTCACATACATAAAATCCATGAACACAAAATGCAGGCATTCACTTTAACACAATATAATCTATTTCCATAAAATCAAGTGGAACGCAAATTCACTGCTCCTTTGTAATGCTATTCAAATCCGAACTGGCCTGTGATTGCTGTGTCCACACATTTCAATACACCGCGTATGGCTCTATTGTCCCATGATCCACTTTATTTTATAGAAATAGTTTATATAGTGTTTTTTGTATTTTCCATAGAGTACCTACAGTGGAATTAATAATCCTTTGGTACCTGCTATCACTATAGAAGTTAAGAAGAATCTGATATGGTACAGTGATCCTACTGTCATCCCACTGTCCTGAATTCTATAGTGATATCAGGTAGGCAAAGAATGGTGTTAGGGGTGTTCTAAGTCATTTAAACAATTCTCTTTAAAACTCAGGGTAACAGGCTCTGTGAATTCAGCACTTACTGTAAACACTTGATCACAAATACCTATAATCTTACAAAAATGGTATTCAGACAATAACCCATATTTGTTTTGTGAGTTATTCAACTGTACGCCCCAGTAGCATAGAAGGCTGCGAGCAACACGATTCAACATGACTCTTTGTACAGAGGCAGTTTACTGTGAACTTAACACAGAGTTGTGATCAATCGTGTTGCTTCCGGACTTCTATGTGACTGGGGCATAAAAAAAACCCAAATTCAACTTTACAGAGTGATTCAGTTTCAAGGTATAAACAAGTTTTGTGCTGCTTGCATACAAAAACCAACATAATGACTATCATCAACAATGTATAACGACACATGTTGCAACCACATCTCAATTTACAGTGTCATGTAATTGCAGTCTATGAATACCTATCGATATCACTTTCTTCTCAGAATGCAGGAATAAATATACTGCTATTGATACATCATTTTTATACAAAAATAATAACCTTCATTGGACAACATCAATAAGATACACAAGGGCACTTTTCAGGACACAAAAATAATTCAATAGTCACTTTTCATTAAAAAATACAATTTTCGGGTAAAATTAGATATCTGTATAAAATACTATAAAACTCACTATGAATGTGAGTGACAAAGAGAGTGGATGAATTAAACAATTCTTCATTCTGCTCTCCATAAAAGTTTAGGTAAAAATATCCATCCTAGCATTGCATAAAATGACCTAAACCATGACTATGCAAGTTTTTTTAATACTTTTAACAGAATTTTAGTGAAGAGATTATCTATTGTATAACATAATAATGGCTAATAGATAAAAGAAGGAATCAAACTTTGCTTCTGGAGCATTTGAAAAGAGCTCAAAGTAAATTTGTATTGTTGAGAAAAATTGCATTTGCTTGGCAGAAAAGAACATACTTGAAGGACACATGAAATTGAGCTATTTTTGACAACCTGAGAAGCATAGAGAACAGAATGAGGGATTGCTTATTTATCCAATCCTTTGTCTTTCACATTCATAGTAACTGTTGCACAATTGTCCCATAATCTTCATATCCTCCACACTTCCACCTTCTCAGCTACGACGCACCAGTTAGCGTGGTCGTAGTAGCTCTTGACGATGTGAAGGTTCTCAACATTCTGCTCGATCAAGTCTGTTAATTCACCTTCCTTGAAAACATGGTAGTATCGTAAGTACAGGGATGGATCTGCAGGCGTCTTTGGAACTTGTTTTTCGTCCTCTTTACGCGCAGAGGCGGGTTCATCTGATTTTGTCCTGTCTTGGTGGTGAACGCTTCTCAGGTTGGGGTTGCTGGCCGGCCGCCGCTTGCGGAACTCGCCTCTCGGACTGACGCCGTTCTGAGAGTGTCGCCCTGGTTCTAATGGATCGTTCTGATTGGATAAAGGATTTTCAGAGGACGGCTTCCTGGTCAAGGCTAGCGGACTCTCGGGGAACTTGGGCATTAGCTTCTCAAGCATACTGAGGGAATTTGAGCGGGCCGGTGGCTCTGGGGCGGGACTCCGCTCCCGTTTTGCCTGAGTATGCTTGGTTGGGTTGATGGGGTAGGTTGTGAGACTCTCATCAGAGGATGACACCGAGTCGAAAGACGATTCTACATCTCTTTCAGACCCCGACTGGGACAGACGGCTACGTCCTTTGAAAGGTTTGAAGATCTCCCCCTTGGCGGACGTGAAGTTCAGTCCGACCACCGGCCGTTTGTTCTTCTTCCCTTCAGACTTATAGAGAAGTTCTAAAGACTTGGTGATGACCCCGTTAAGCGGGTTGTAGCTTTTATCTTTGGTTTCATCAGGACGAAGATTGAGTTTGAGTTGCTGTTTCCGCCAGTTGAGCAGCTTCTTAGTAGCCTCCGAGCATTCACCATTAACACTGCCATTACTTACGAACCCTGATGTGTCGCTGCTCCAAGCTGAAGCCTTTAAATCACCCGCCTTGAGGTTCTTTACATCTATTGCACCTTCTGAGTTGTGTGAAAATGAAGACAAGGTTTTCCTACTAGCACCAAATTTTTCTACGGAAGTTTGGGATGAGTTGCTCCTCTCAAAGTCTCTCTCATCCAGCGACTGAGAGCTCAAAAGTGGCGAAGTTCTCATTTTTATATTCCTCAAGGATTTCGAATGCTTTGTTACAATACTGTCATAACTTCCAGAGCCGTTAAGCATGAGTCGCGACTGGAAGTGCCGGTTCCTCAAGGATTGTCCGTTGACAGTGCCCTTGCGAACATTTTCGAAGGATCCCGTGGAGCCGTCCTTGTTGATGACACACCACTGGTTCTTGGTTTCGTCATCAACATCCTCGTCATCGTCGCCAAAGACACTGTTGACATCACCATCCTCACTCTGGAACGACGACGTCGGTGAGAAGGTGGCTGGGAACACCTGCAGGAAGCCATCCCACATGAAGCCGCCCCTCTCCCCTTCCTCAACGCTGCTGCTCCTGCTGAACATCCGCTTGCCGATCCCGCTGTCCGACTGACACCTGGTCTTCCGCGGCCTCGGTTTCGCACTCAGCACCACGCTCTCCTCGCAGCTGTAGGCCTTCCGCAGAACCCTCGCCTCCTCCGTCCTCAGCTGGTCCCGGCGGTTCGAGAACTTCTCCCGCAGCCAGTCCCGTTCTGTCGTGCTTCTCTGGAGCGTCTTGGTCTTTCTGCTTCGTAAGCCACCATTCTGGGCAGGCGGGACCGCTGGATGGAGTCTTAACCTGGAAAACCTGCTCTCTGTCTTCCCGTTGAGTGTCTTATCGGACTTTTTCTTTGTTGTTTTCTCATCGTCATCGCTACCAGAGCTGCTGCTGTGGCCGTTCTGCATCATGCTGCTCTGTTTCCCTGTTATGAATGATACAATATAATGATAAAAATATCAATTCTTCATAAACAGAAAAAAATGACAAATACAAGCGCAGTGCAAAAAAACAACATTTAACACGATATAAAATATTTCCGAAAAGTTAACTAGAACGCAAACAATAGGTCTGTACACCGTGTATTCAACTGTGCGGACACAACAATGACAAGCCGGTATCAAATTCAATAGCATTACAAAGGCGCATTTAAATTGCATTCGACTTAACTTTTCGAAAATACTTTATATCGTGTTATTTTTGTTTCGCGTCATCACTGTAACTTACTGTATAGTGGGATCACATTGGGGTCATTAGATTATATCTATATGTTTTAAAGTGATAAAAGGTAGCAAAGAAATCTGACTTGCACTGAACATGTTGTTATATTCATTTAAGTTCTTCTGCCCTGCAAGCCGGGAAGCACAATTGGAAGAACTCTGTTGTATCTTAACAATCACCACGGTAAAAAAAAAATAATAATGACAAAGTAATTTACGATTGAGGTGCTGAAACTCACACATCAAAATTTCCCCCTCTTGACCCATTGTCTTTTTTCAAGATATACATTCTCCCAAATATCTTTCGCTCTCATATTTTCTGACAAGCATGTGAAAATAAAGATTGTCATCCTTCCACGGTTCAATCTTTGATTGTCAAACTGCGGGTTGTTTTTCATACCTCCAGCTCTAGGCTCTACACACATGTAGAGGAGAACCAGAAATGTCTTCAATAATCAACTCGAGGATGATTTTGATCGTTTCCAATATTTGCTCTCTCGGAAATGAAATCTGTCACAGACTGTGATTAAAATTGCTTCAGAGATGTCAAGCATTGGGGGCCCGATGTGTGAGATATTCCACCTTACTTCCTCACGTATGCAAATGATACAAGCACAAACATATGAGTTTTCAGACACAAATTATACATGTGATAGCTTTGAAATGTCTGAGTTTGATTTAAATTGATTTATTTGTCAGGTGCGATCTACATCATGACAGGACAATCCATGAAGGTAGACAAGTCTTATTTACAATGAGATAATTTCTCTCTTTGTGTATAGCAGATATCAATCGATATCACCTGGCAATAACGATATCATGCGCTTCGTAGTTGGACCTTTATCTCCTAAAATGAAGAAATTAATTGTAAAAACCTGCATAGGAAAGTTGTACACTGCCAAAATGCTGGTGTTAGATTTAACATCAGTCAGAATAATGTCCACACCAGAAAGGTGTTGAAATAAAACCAGCCGGTTTAAATCCCTGTGCAACACCAGTCGGTGATTAAATATATTGCTTTTGATTCCAAAATGGTGCTGTTCCAACACTTTTCTGGTGTGGACAAATGTAGATTCTGGCTAGTGTTAAATTCAACAACGAGAGAGTGTTTTTTTTTTCAGTGTATGATGTTGTATATACCAGAAGTCAATGTTCCAACAAATATAATTAGATCACAATAAGCATTCTAATTCACAAAGTTATATGCCATAGGGAGAATTGAAATGTATATGAAAATTAAAAAAAAGTATGAAAATGGGAAAAGGCTGACATTCATGATTCTCACATCAATACAAGACCTGGTATCAAACTAGGTCTTCAATCTACTTATTACACGTGAATTATAAATGAAATAGAAAATAAAGGAATCAATTTTCATTAGAGGTTGGCCATTGTGTACCAAATGAATAAAATATTTATCCTCAACTTTATACTGTGGCACACTTTCTTTTCATACAAGGATCTTCGATAATTACTCGAGATTGCAACCAAGTTCATAACCCTAATAAATGATATATCACACAAATTTACACACACACACACACACACATGCACACCTTCATACATAAAATAACACATACATGAATGTATGAAAATGAAAAAAAAAATACTCTAGGATATACTCTAATCTTTTCATGGCAAAGGTATTCAACCTTGTTTTCATAGTTTTCTGTTTCCAGTTGTGTCATTCAATTGTTTAAAAACTCTTTTTATGGCAAAGGTACTTCAATCTTTATTTTCCTAGTTTTCTGTTTCCAGTTGTGTCATTCAATTGTTTGAAAACTCTGTGATAAATCAGTCAGCTATGCCACACTTATCGAGCATAACATTTTGTCTATATTTAGATCTATTTCTTTAATCAATACAGCCACATGGATTCATGGTAGATTAAGTAATAATAATATGTTGTACAGGAGCTTCAATTCAGTCACTCAATTTGCAAAGAAAAAAATTCAAGGTCATTTTTCACTAATAGTGCTTAATAAAGGTACTGTTGCAAACATATATATCGGCAACAGCAGATCCATATTTGGCCGATGGGGGTGGGAGAGCATTAAAATTCATGGGAAAAGGGCAATTAGCCCCCTAAACCTTGAAAATAGCCCCAAACGCTTAAAAAGCCCTTGAAAAATGTATGATGGGTTCTACTTTTCAGAAGGAAAATGTACATAAAGCCTCCATTAATGAAAAAAAAATTCACCCTGTCGATAATTTTTTTCTACCTGCTGGGATTAGAATTAGAATTTGTACATTCCTGCATCATGACAACAATCACTCAAATCACAACAATTACTTAAACACTGTTCTCTCTCTTTCTTTCTCTCTCTCTCTCTCTGTGAAGTGTCTCGGTGTTGTGGTTCTGACACTTGCCTTTCAATCAGAGGGTTTTACTTCGAGACCCGCTCATGGCATAAATTTCCTTCAGCAAGAAATTTATTCAAATTGCGAATCACTCAACCCAAGTGAGGTAAATGGAAAAGTATCAAATACTACATAAGTATGAATATTACTTATTATCTCTCTCTTTCTTTCTCTTTGCCTCTTTCTCACGTTCGAATTGAAATTAGATTATTGTGCCAATCCACAAAACGCAAGACATTGTTCTGAAAAGAACAGAGCAGAAACAATGACAATACATGCACATATCTGAGTTAAGCAAATATTTACTAAACATTACTACTGAAAGCAATCATAATGATTTGTAAACTCCACAGAGTTCTGATTTTCTTTTATGTTTAAAAACCTTTATTCGGGATTGTTTTGAGACCTCTCCTTCAACTATGATTGCTCTATTGCCCAAGAGAAACTAATTGTGTTTTCCCATATTAAAGGTTGAAAACTACATTTGCATACTTTACATTTATGCTTACTAACTTGTTTTGTACCTCAGATATGCCAAAATAATAACCTATATGAAGTATTTTGGTCGAATGTAGTCCAGATATTTAATTCAAATAAAAATCTATTCTATCATAATCCATCTTGATACCAACGGTTTCGCGATACTCCTAGCGTATTACGGTACCACACACACACAAAATACATTGTAAGAGCACATACAGTGCACACTTCAATACACTGCCACACCATGCGGAATACGCACTGAGAGAGACACTTGTGCTATTGGTCAACGAGGGGCCAACGGCTATTTTGAATTTTGAACGCACAGTCCATTAGTTCGAGGCCCGAATAGAAGAATTATTATTGGAATAACTATAAATGCGCCTATCAAGACCAATCTTTGTGCTTAATTGATTGGTGATAAGTTTTAACATTTAGTTCTCTTGAACATAACACAACAACCTTGGAAAATCAAATTTTAGGCTGCAAAACAAGTATTCTACCTTTAACGAAGCTACTCAGTAGATTAGGCATAAGCCCTAGAATAAGTTGTTTGAACGCCCTCCATATACAGACCCTCTGAAATGGCCCAACCTGAGTTTTATTTTACTTTCTTGGTTTTCGTTCAAAGTAAAACAAAATCATTGTAAAGGTATAATCATTTGAAACACAACCTAAACAGTATTTTTCGGTGAAACTATGGATAATGATGTAAAATACAACCTGGAAATTCATTTTCAGATATCCTTTAGATTTTCACTGCATTTGAAGTCTTATTTATTATGGTGTGTTCCAAGAATATAAAAAAATATATTTTAAAAATCTGACCTCCCAACAGCCAGGGTAATAATGCTACAATTGTAGAGCACTTAGGGAATTCTTCATAAAGAGTTGATAAGTGCTATGTAAAAGCCGTTCATCATTATTATTATTATTATTATTAAAAAGGCATTTTTGTACAACCAACCAATTTTTTTTCTTGGCCTAATCATGAGTTTAAAAAATGCAACATTGGAGAAAAATCAGTTAAATCACAGGCCTCATCATTTTACTAAAGGTGAATGTTGCAAATTATCAAAGCAATTTAAAGGGGCAAATTCAATCCAACATGCCTGATGGTTAAATAGCGATAAATTCTACTGATCTGTATGGTGCATACATAATTACTAAACTAGATTGCAAGCACATACCCTAGACTTTTGGTGTGAGCATGCAAAGAGCACGATACAGGGTATGCATTGTGTGACTACATCACACACATACAGCATTGCTCTGGAGATCATGCAGACACACAATGCATACCCTGTATCACTCTCTGTGTATGCGCACAACAAAACCCAAGGGTCTGTTCTGGCAGACTACTACTAAACTCTCATGTATTGAGAGAGAGGGCCACTAACACCTATCTGCCCTTTTTCACACTCATAATTTGTTTCAAATTTTCTCGCATTTCTATTGATCGCATGCGTTTGTATGTCTACATGTATAGCTCCTTATCACTTGTCTATGTGCGCATGGACCTAGGGAATAAAGTGATTAACAAGTGTATTATAGGTTGATTTTGTTAAGTGTATCAGGTAAAACATTCATTATGCAAAGAAAGAAATCAAATATAACATGGCATTTTATTTCATTTTCATTCGTTTTTTTTTGTTAAACATCTCTACATACTAACCAATAGTTGTGTAGACAGGACATGTATATTGCTCCATGCTGGGCAATTGACTTTTTGGCAAACATCAACATCCAAAAAGTAAATCCCTCTTCTCTTGATATGGAGATGAATTTGCAGGGGTGAAAATCTACGCTAGACACAAGGTATTCTCACTCATTGGCATATCCTCCATGATAAAAAGGGTTGTCAAGAAATATGGTGCCCCCTTACAAATGTTTACACAAAGGAGCTGATAGATAACACAAAATAAATAAAGCAAATAAAAAATTTCCCCCTTTTAACTTAAATTTGAGTGCTGAATTACTGTCTCCTTCTGTCTAAAGGAGGGCCATATGCCCCCACCATCCGTCCCCCCAATAATATCATGGCACTCGAAGTTGAATAACAACAAACTAGGTTCTACATGTAACCACGTATGCAGACAACACAAACTAAGGTTTAATTAATGAAATTTCAACAGCTGCCCAATTAAACTCGGCAATAGAGTGAGGAAAATTCACAAATGTTCTGATTGATGTGTGGGTGTGGAAGCCTCTTGGGAGATTTAGGACAGGATGAGATAAGAATTGTATCATCCGTAAACAACCCCCTCCCATATTTAGACGTCTGTCTGAATCGATGCGTAACCAATGTTTCAGAGATATGCTTAAGTTTCAAAGCCATATTTTTTCCTCAAAACCACAAGGATTCCCATGATGATGGTACAAACCGCTTCAACTTGTAAAAAAAAGAAATCTAAATATCCAACATATGGTGGTAAGAAGACATATTGACAATATTATGGGTAATCTTATTGATGGTACTATTATCCAAATAAATTTTATATCATATTTTATTAAATTTTAAATGCTCAGAATTTGAAATCATATGGAAAAATTGCGTTCTCATATTTCAATGTTTTAGATAAACGAACCCTATAAATATGATACCTCCACATTATATACCAAGAAATGTATAACCATTATGATAGAGTACAGGTTTGGCAGACCGGAGATGGGAAGTTGGCGATGCATTCTACTACCAAACACTTTTTTGACACTATAAACAATCACAAAAAGGAGCCGATTTTGCATGCACAATTTTGTGAATGGCAGAACATCAATTATATAGTGTGTAGTATATACAGTTATATAATGAGAGTTATATGAAACAATCTAACGTTTTGTAAAAAGTACATTTTTCATCTTTTTCGAGTGGGTATTCACAAATGTTAACTTGTTGCAAAATCTGCAAAAGGTAAATACTTGTGAAAATTTCTGAATCTAGATTAAATGTAAAAAGTTGTTTCACATCAGGATAAGATAGCAACGTAGGCAAAATCAACTAAAATATGTTTGAAACTAACAATATCTGACGGTACATCATCAACTTGTCTGTAAAGACCACCCAAGGGAGATTGAAATGGGGTCTTCAAGAGCAGGTGGTCTTATAGACAAGTTCATTTACATACAAATTATTTTCTACGGAGTAAAGAAAGGTGCTCTTTATGGACAGGTGATCTTTCTATACAGATGGTCGCTAAGGCACGTTTCACTGTAGGAGAGGATAAACGTTTACTGTCCCAAAAATGCAAGACAGGATGATGAGCCATGATTAGTGGGTGTTGCTAGAAAGTGGCAATTGATTGCAAGTTGCAGTTGATCGGTATGAGTCCATTAAAACATTGTTTTATACATGTGTAGATAAAATTATAAGAACAGACCGCACGCAGATGTAATGCACTTTTCAATTTTCAAGTGATTTGCAGTTGATTTGCAATCAACTGAAACTTTCTAGCAACATTCCCTTAATGTCATGCACACTCCATGAAGAGCTCCATCATACACAACACAGGGTTTCATCTCTTTTAAAACTCGATGTGAAGAATCACTGTATGTGAAAGACCCTCGGGTAGACTTGCATCACACGTCCAAGTAGGCAGCCCATCAAATTTCCACAAATACTCAGGAAGTGAAAAGTGATATGCAGATGATTTGCAATCAACTGAAACTTTCTAGCAACATTCCCTTAGTGTCATGCATACTCCATGAACAGCTCCACAATATTTCAGCTCTTTTAAAACCTGAAGTGGAGAATCACTGTATGTGAAAGACCCTCGGGTAAACTTGCATCACACGTCCAAGTAGGCAGCCCATCAAATTTCCACAAATACTCAGGAAGTGAAAAGTGATATGCAGATGATTTGCAATCAACTGAAACTTTCTAGCAACATTCCCTTAGTGTCACGCATACTCCATGAACAGCTCCACAATATTTCCGCTCTTTTAAAACCTGAAGTGGAGAATCACTGTATGTGAAAGACCCTCGGGTAAACTTGCATCACACGTCCAAGTAGGCAGCCGATCAAATTTCCACAAATACTCAGGAAGTGAAAAGTGATATGCAGATGATTTGCAATCAACTGAAACTTTCTAGCAACATTACTTATTGTCATGCATACTCCATGAACAGCTCCACAATATTTCAGCTCTTTTAAAACCTGAAGTGAAGAATCACTGTATGTGAACGAACCTCGGATAAACTTGCGTCACACCTCCAAGTATACAGTCGATCAAATTTCCATAAAATACTCAGGAAGGAAAAAGTGATATGCAGATGATTTGCAATCAACTGAAACTTTCTAGCAACATTCCCTTATTGTCACGCATACTCCATGAACAGCTCCACAATATTTCAGCTCTTTTAAAATCTGAAGTGGAGAATCACTGTATATACATGTATGTGAAAGAACCTCTGGTAAACTTGCGTCACACCTCCAAGTAGGCAGTCGATCAAATTTCCACAAATACTCAGGATGGAAAATAAAACCAACCACAAAAGCCATTTTCCCCTCCAGAGAAAGGTCGTGTTGTAATAAAGATGATGAATGTAGCCTTTGAGATACCTCTCCCTGCGTGCAAATAAATTGATTTGCTCGGAGAATAGCTGCCAGGAATGTACATCATGTTAACAAACATTGGACATGACATGTTACTATGGAGCATTAAGAATTAACTGAGAGTGATTCAGAATTTGCCACAGGGTTCTTGGTTTTTACTTTGATAAAACAAAGATTGGTATTTATAGAATTGGGAAATCGTGGAGAATAATCACAATATGACGATGATCATCATCATAATCTTTATCATCATCATCATTTTCCTCCCATTCCTCTATCTCCTCTTCTTCCTCCTCATTATCACCATCATCATTACCATCATATCATACTCTCCCTCAGTTCCAATAAATTGTAAATTGATTGGTTGGCAGACAAGCTACCTGGAACATATATCATGTTAACAAACAATGAACATGGCATCGTTACCAGGGTGCATTAAGAATTAATCAAGAGTGATTTAGAAGCTGCGACAAGTTCGTAGTCCATATTTTGATAAAATAAAGATTGGTATTACAAAAGCAGGAATTCCTGCAGAATGATTAGGATATGATTATCATCATCCTTGTCATCAATATCATTTACCTCTTCTTTTTCCTCCTCCATCTCCTTCTCCTCCTCCTCCTCCTCCTCCTCCTCC